>PVKH010035636.1:0-11705 GCA_004027955.1 Chaetophractus vellerosus
AACTCCTGAAAAATTGACAACTAAGCTAATAAAGCTAATAAACATTTTCAGCAAAGTGGCGGGGTGCAAGACAACATGCAAAAATCAGTAGTGCTTCAATATACTAGTTGTGGGCCATCTTAGGAGGAAATCAGGAAAAGAATTCCATTTATAATAGCAACTAAGGGAACCAAATATCTAGGAAAAATTTAACCAAGGATGAAAGGGACTTGTACACAGAAAACTACAAAACATTGCTGAAAGAGATTAAAGATGACCTAAATAAATGGAAGCTCATTCCGTGTTTATGGACGATGTCAACTCTACCCAAAATGATTTAAAGATTCAGAGCAATCCCAATCAGAATTCCAAATGGCACAAGGATACTCAACTCATAGTATCAAATTGAGAGTTCAGAAATAGACCCGTGGATCAATGGCCAATTGATTTTTGAAGACTTAAATAGACATTTCTCCAAAGAGGATAAACTAATGGCTTAAAAAAAAAAAGTTTTTAATTTTAAAAAGCATGTGAAAATGTGCTCAAAATTACTAGGTAATAGGGAAATGGAAATCAAAACCACAATGAAATACCATTTCACCCCCACTAGAATTGACACTTTTAAATAGAAACAGAAAATTACAAGTGTTTGAAAGGATGTGGAGAAATAGAAACACTCATTCATTGCTGGTGGGAATGTAAAATGGTGCAGCCTCTCTGGATGACAATTCAGCAGTCTCAGAAAGCTAAGTATAGAATTATCATATGACCCGGCAATCCCTTTTCTAGATACATACCCAAAAGAATTGAAAGCAGGGACTCAAACAAATATTTACAAACCAATGTTCATAGTGGCATTATTCACAATTGTCAAAAGATGGAAGCAACCCAAGTGTCTTTCAACTGATGAATGGATAAACAAAATTTGGTATATACGTACAATGGACTATAATTCAGCCATTAAAAGGAATGAAGTTCTGATGCAAGCAACAACATGGATGAACATTGAAGACATTATGCTGAGTGAAATAAGCCAGACACAAAAGACATATATTGTATAATTTCACCAAGATGAAATAATTTGAATAAGCAAACTCATAGCATTAGAATCTAGACTATTGGTTATTAGGGCCGGGGTTGGCGTAGAGAAGAGGGAGTTAATGCTTAATTTGTATAGAATTTCTATTTAGGTTTTATTGTAAAGTTTTGTATATGGATAGTGGTGATGGTAGCACATTATTGTAAGTGTAATTAATAGCACTGAATTTTATATGTGTATGATGCAAAAAGAGGAAATTTTAGGTCATATAAATGTTACTAGAATAAAAATTAAAAGATAAAACATAGGACTGTATAACACAGTGAACCCTATTTTAAATGATGGACTATAGTTAATAGTACAAGTATAAAAATGTTCTTTAACAAATTATAAGAAATGTACCGCACTAAGACAATAGGGTGGTATATGGGGGAAAATAATGTAAACTATGGGCTATAGTTATATTACAATTTTAATATTCTTTCATCAATTGTAAGAAAGATAAAACACTAACGCAAAGTGTCAACAATAAGGGGTATATAGGAATGCTGTAACTTTAATGTAATTTTTCTGTAAACTAACAACTTCTATAATTTAAAAAGTTGAATAAAAAAAGTACCTTTAAAATTGTTATATATCAGGAGAACTAATTTTTTTAAAAAATGTACCAGGCGCCAGGGATTGAACCTAGGACCTCGTATGTGGGAAGTCGGCCTTCAACCACTGAGCCACATCAGCTCCCCTGAGTTGGTTTTTTGTTTGTTTTGCTTGTTGTTTGTTTTTGTTTTTTCAGGAGGTACCGGGAACCAAACCCAGGACCTCACGTGTGGGAAGCAGTCACTCAACTGCTTGAGCCACATCGCTCCCCAGGATAAATAATCTTAAGGAAATATAAATCATAGTTAACCAACAATAGCAAGAAATGAATGTTATGAAATGATCTACTTTCCTTTTTACTAATATAATAGAGCACAATTGTTATGTAACCAAATACATAAAAGCATAACACAAAATAAAAACTGGTATACCAAAGCAACATTAGAGATCATGCTCTGTCTATTGCCTTCTTCCTCTCTCTGTCCTTCTCTTTTATTTACTGTCTTCCTAACAAAGGAAAGGAATGGGAAGCAATTTTTAGGGCATGCCTATTAAAATGTTGTATTATCAATAAGTTTCCCTTGTTTCATCTCCATAACAATAATGTGCAGCAGACATTTTTATATGGAGTATAATGCTTCATATAAAAAAGCTTAGCACTGAGTCAGGATATAGGGTAGACTTACAAAAGTGAAGAGTAGATCTATACACCAGCAACAAGCAAAAACATACACACGTAACCCACATATGAATATTGACATACCATTTATCACTAAAACTAAAATGGATCTGGAAGTAAATTAACAAAAGTTGTGCAAACTCTGTATATTATGTTTTTAATACTTTGCTGAAATACACTAAAAACAAATTTAATAAATGGGGGTTTGTTCCATGATAATGATGGGAACACTTATTTTGTGAAGATGTCAATTCTCCCTAAATTGATTTATGGGCAATGCAACGCAAATAAAAACCTGACAGGATTTTCCATGGAAGTCGACAAGCTGATTCTAAAGTTTATATGGAAATTCAAAGGTCCTAAAATATTATGGCATGTCTGAACAGAAAGGTAGATAGTGAGGGGAGATTTGTTCTACTTAGAGATAAAGACTTTAAAACCCAAGGTGACTGTGGGAGGGGAAGGGAGTGGGATACATGGGAATCCCTTATATTTTAATGTAACATTTATGTAATCTAAAGCGCCTTTAAAAATAAAAAAAATAATTAAAATAACAAACATACAAAAAAAAACCCACAGTAATTAATGTATCGTGCCTCTGGTACAGGGCTATATAAATTGACCACAGAGTAGCACAGAAAGTCCAGAGATGATACCAATAAAATTGTGGGTAAATACATGAACTGGCATTTCCTCAAAGAGGAAGCATTTGTGTTCAAAAAGTAAACATTTGAATAAAAGCTTAAACTGACTAGTAATCAAAAACACGTAAGATGACCTACTATGTTACACTCATGACAAAAAAATAAAGACAGAAAATACCCAGCCTTTGAGAGGAGGTAGATCAATGGAATTTATTATTCATTACTGGCAGTAATTTAAAATGATACAACCATGTTGGAAACTAGTTTCATGTTACCCTTTAAAGCTGACCATACATACAACCAGCAATTCCATCCCTAGTTACACTTCTAGTAGAAATTTTACACCTTGTATAATTCATAGCAGCGTTTGTAATTTTAAAAACCGAGACAACCTAAATAACTTTAAGTAAAGTGCAGTGTATTCGCACAATAAGAGCTATGAAAATGAATGAACGACACTATCCAGGGCAACAGGGCAACACAGATTAATCTTAGCCACAAAATGTTGAGTGAAAAATAAAAAGCCAGACTTCGTGCAGTATGGCCCTTTTAAAAACATTAGAAACAAGCAAAACCAGGGCTAGTTTATAAATATTCATTATATTTAGTATCTTATATTCATTTTTCCCCAAGTTAAAAAAGATACAGTGAAATTAGAGGGTCATGTGTGAACTCATGATAGAGAAGTATGAACCAAAAGATTATGATTAAACCCAATCCATGTATCTGATAAAAAAAGAAAGTAAAGACCAGAGAAGTTAATTTATTTGTCGGATGTCATGCAAACATGAAGGTGCAGAGACTGAAGCTTAAAGCCAATATCTTTCCATCATACCAACATGTGCCAAAGAACAAGATAATCGAAAAGAGAAGTTCTTGAAGGTAACTTCATTCCTAGCAACTGTTTATCAAAACACTTCCCTAAAAATCATGTGTAATTCATACAAATTTGTCTTCCCTAATATTTTTGAGCCTCCATTTGAAAATAATGGAATAAGAAAATAGATAAACCAATTTGCAGAGAACAGTACTGACATTTTAAATATTTAAGATAAACTGAAAGCAAATTTGTAATGCATTCTCCGATGCACTTTGACTCAAGCATCTTTTAAAGCATTTGCGTAACATTTTACCTTAATAGAGCTGAAAGCAGGATTTGAGATCATCTATTTAAATCTTCTTATTTTACAGATAAATTCCCAAGGTCATAGTCAAACCTGGTCTCAAGGTCACTCCTGTTGCCTAAATCCCACAGTGGTTTCCAGCCCTGATCCAGTGACCTGGGGGATTTCCGTCATTCTGGACAGAATAATGCTTTTAGAAGCAACCTGAGAAAGAGAAGGCGAATGTCAACTATTCTAGTGTATGCCTCACAGGGAGGATAGCTCTACCACAAATTTATTATGCTTCTACATAGTGCAGTTTCAGTGGAATTTAGCAGCGCCTTCCACTGTGGCGATCCCCCTGCTGCTTCAAGTCAACTTTCTTAAAAGTTAGGGATGGGAAGAAAGTCAATTAGTCATCACTTAATATCTAAAGGGACGAAATCAGTGTGATAACAGATGAGTGCGCTTAGTTCTTCTTGCCTGCTCTTAAATGGGAAAAAGGTTTAAAATGCTCTGTTGAAGTATTTGAAAAAAAAGCTATCACTCTGAGGAAATCCAAATTAAATCTAGTTTCAATTTCCTGTCAACATACTTATTTCTATTCATACAAAGTAAGTCCTTTGAACACTCTCCAATCCAGAAACAGCTGTCTTTCAAATTTACAGTTTGGCTCCCCCAAAATCAAAGCAAACAACCAAAGAAGTCATCTCCTCTGCCTGGAAATTTCTTCTCCTGCCCAAATAGTAACTTAGATTCCTGTCCCACATTTAAATTCCAGTCAATATTTTACCTTCTCTGATCTCCCCATTTAGAATGTTTCTTTACTAGAAATTGTCTGAGACTGCCTTATTTTTACCTTATCAAAGTATCCATCACAATGCCCCTTGCTTTAGAGGGACTTAGCACCTCTCTTATTTTTGCACAGTGAGCCTCAGGAAGGCAGGTGCTGGGTCTCATTCACTTGGTCAGAGCACATCCTTACCTCTTAGTATTCCACTCTTTGTGGTTGGAGACTGAGAACCATAGACCATATTTCTCAGGTATGGTGGAGGCAGCAGCCACAGTGGCAGTGCCTGGGAGGGCAGGGCTCCAGGCGCCTGCTCAGGCAGCTTGGCTCCAACCGCAAACCCCAGGGCTCCGTGCTGTGGGTCCCGGGTAATAGTATTGACCCCTTTGCTTCTCCAGTTCAAAGGTGGCAGTGTTTTCCTGCAGTTGCTAATCTTTGGATAACCTTATCTTCTGGTGCACAATCCTTCTAATACCCAAGTAAGAAAATTCTGTATTAAACTCCCTCTGAATTTTATATCGTGGTTCTGCTTCCCTGATCAGACCCTGCCTGGTACATGCATATGGGGACCTAATACAATATTGTATGCAAAACAATGAGTAAAATGTAAAATAGATGTTTTAATTTAGATGAGAGAGGTTCCTTACTAACTAAATATGATTCCAGGTCTGCAATTACAAGACTCTGTAGGAACACAGAACACTTAATAGCAAAGCAATTGAATACTGATAAAATGAGGTCCCTCCCAGCTACCATTCCTGCTTACACTAGCACAGGACCACCTCTGCCCATCTTTCTCTGTATCAGGCTATTTGTAGGTATATATAAGATATCATGGTTGAGTATAACATGTTGTCAACATCAAATATGTAAAGCAAATTAAATGCAAATTTATTCCAAACTTCAAAAGATAATGATTTGAATAGCAAAAGATTAAGAAAGGCCTTTGGAAAAACTGATGGAAGACCTCAAGTATTTTTACAAAATTTACCTCCCGTATTTATGTTGTTAAAGTCAGGCAGATGCAAACAATGTCTTTTCACTATGTCATACAATTTTGACAGGAAAATAATGTAAAGATAAATAAAATGAAGGCTCAACATGAATTTGATTGTTTAATGGCCACAAATCCTTCCCGCACCAGAATGCACCCCTCTTTGCAATATGACCTTGTCCTTCCTGCCAACCTGAAGTGGATTTTAGTATCTACCTACTTCAATCTGGGCTGGAAGCATGACTTGCTTTGGTCAGCAGAATGTAGTGGAAGAGACATTATGTGACTTTCAGAGCCCAGGCCTCAGGAGATCTTGCAGGTTCATTTTCATCTCTTTGATCACTGCCCTGAGATCTCCATGTAATGAAGCCATTCTAGCTACGTGGAGGATATCTGAGTTCCTCCATCTGGCATCCAGCACCAACTGCCAGACAGGTAAGAGAGGTCATCTTGGATCTTCCTGTCCAGGTAACTGTCAGAAATGTGGGAAATAATAAATCATTGTTGTCTTCAGCCACTAAGCTTTGAGATGATTTGTTACACAGCAAAGGCTGTCTGAAACACAGTGCTTGCTTCAGTTTTGGATTATTTTAATTATTAGCAAATAGTTGCAATATTTTCATAATTGTTACATTTACTATTTTAATAATGTCCTTTCTCCTATAAAACAGTAAACAATGGGATATTTTAAAAATCCAAAATCTTTTTATAGCCAATCTTAGATTTTCTTTGGACAATATTCCATGAGTGAATAAATCTTTGCCGTTGACCTAAACCTCACTTTCTGAAAGATAGGAGGAATGGACAGGTATTTATGAGTGAAAATATTCACCTTAATATGGATATATATCTGCAAGAAAAAAATAACATTTAATAATTAGTCTAATAATTTTGACAATGCATGATGCCATGAGATATTTTAAGAGAATCCATGAGTTTCTCAAAATTACTTTTTATGTATTTAATAAAATCAGCAGGGTCTTCAATTAAAAGTAGAGTTTATTCAAGAATATACAGCTTTATATTTTATATATACCTCCTTTTGAGGGGACCCTGTGGCTCCAAGACCTTCCTGAAAATGAGACAAAATGAAGAGAAGTTACCTATAAAGCTATACACTCAAGATCGTATGTCACTGAAAATTGTTATATGTAACACTATAGATACAGAACTATATATAATTAAAAATATATACAGATGTCTATATAGAGATCTCTATGAATAGATATAACAGATATACCATTAACATTTATGACATTTTAAGAAATAAGAAATTAACAAAAAGTACAAGCAAGTAAAATAAAATGAGTCATAATCCTACCCTGAGAGAAAGTGTGTATTCAATTGTATTTAAAGAGAAGTCCTTATGCAGGGAAATTTTTACTTTCTTAATTCAACCTGGGCATTCAATAGAGTGAAAGAATTTCATAAAAACTTCATAACTGAAAAAGGCTCATATCATTTTGTTGTTTTGCAATAAAGAACACATGAATGGAATGGATTTCAATGATTTTTTTTTCATACAAAAATTGATCTGGGGTAATATCACTCTAAAATACAACAGGTACCTATAGGAACTCAGAGGGATCAAAACTAATGTTCAGCCATACTTCTCTTTGGCAGATATCATACCTTTAATATATGTTTTAAAATAAAAGGGTGAGGACATTAAAACTTTGGCTTGGAGTAAACTCAATGACAGCAAATACATTTATAATTATGATTAGCATGATTTTAGAAACCTTGAGCTTATTTTTGTATTAATAATGATGAGAATCATTTTTTGAACCCTCTCTATGTGGCAGGAACAGGGCTAGGGAACTTTCATTAATTATTTTCATATAATAATCACAACCAATCTAGAAGGCAAGGTTTAGAGAGATTTAGTGACCTGCTTTAGTGGGCGAAAGGAGCTGAAATTCAAAGCTCCGGCTCTTGGTTTTATTCCCTTTGCCCTTTTATTCCCTGGGTCACAGTGCTCTCTAAATCTTAACTACAATCAATTTTGTTCTATTATTAGAACTTGTTTTGTTATTTTTTCCTTTTGTTCTCAAATCTGAGCCACTTTATTTTAAAATCTGAACCAGAGTATGCATGCTAACTTGTACTAAGAATAATTACCCTATACTAGTAACTTAGGTAATTACCCTTCATCTAACTCCCCACTTTATCTCCTTGATGGAGTATTCAGTGTTCACCACCACAACGTTATCTATAAGCAGTCTACTTTGCTATTCCAATCCCCTGAGTTCCCTTTGGATTCATTCAGAACATAGAGACTCGTTTCCTCTTTTGAGACTTTACAATCTGAAATTTTAATGCACGTATTTTCAATAAGATTGTAAAGAAAATTGCTTTTTAAATGTTCTTTATGGAGAAATTAGGTACTGAAACCTTGGCCTATCCTAAAAACTTTATCCTGTCTTTGAAATCCTCTGTCCAATAGAACTTTCTGCATTTATGGAACTGTTATGTATCTACATTGTCCAATATGGTAGCTGCTAGTCATAGTAGCTATTGAGAACTTGCAATGGGCTGGTATGATTGAGTAACAGGCTTTAATTTTAATACAGTTAGTGGCTATCATATTGAACAGGAGTTGTGATGCAATTATCTCATGCATACGTCCACCTCATTGTGCTAACCCCTTAGGACTGCTCTAGCTTCTTTAGAAAAACAAGTCCACCTTGTAACTGCACTATTTCTTCTCCTCCTACTACTGTAAAGATGGCCCCCTTGACGCGTTTACAAAAGTAATTACCAGTTTTGCTTGTAGGAGATTAACCCCAGCTATCCTCACTCTTCTATAATGATAGTTTTCTACCTGAGAGTTGGAGAATTGCTCCCTTAGGGCGCTTTACGGCACATCAGCTTCCAGGCATAAAATTTGCTGTGTGTTGTGGATCTGAAGATCTAGGTGGTGGGTGGATTTGATTTCCCTGGACTTGCCTACGGCCAAATTTGTTTCTGCTTCATTATTCTGAGAAATGGAATCTTTCCATGAGGCAGTTTAGAGTTCTAAAACATAAATGTTGGTAGATATAAAAGAATTTCAAAGTTCTTATCCACAGAATTCTTTGTTTTCTACAGTAACTCTGTTCCCTTATGCTTAAATCAGTTCACTGTAAAGATATCAGAAATCTAAGCATGACATTTCCTAACAAGATACATTCCTACTGGGATAAGCTGGGCTTTTTTTCCTTTAAATCAGGGAAGTAAAATTCTGAATGCTGTAGTTACAGGTTTTCACAAAACTGTAGAAAAGGCGAATCCTTCTTTGACATCTTAAATATCCTTTTCTTCATCTTCTCCTTCCCCCACTGCACTGCACCCTTTTTGCTATTTTGTTTCCTGCCCAAACTTCTTGAATCAGGTGCTCATTACTTTTCCCTAAATCATGGTCTGGTCCTAGAAAAGCTGAAATGCATGAGCTTCAGATGAGGGTGAATCTAAGACAATCTCACCTTTTTAATGCACTCAAATATTAAGCATAATGTTATCTTTGTTGAAGGGAACTGGTTTCTCAAATGCTAAATATATTTAAAACAATGTGATGTAATCAATGATTTATTTTCTAGCTGTTGAATTCTCAGCCTGATTTTTGTGTACTTAATGTTGTTATGTGTAAAATAAACCCAGATACAGTGTCAGACTTATCTTTCTATACCAAAGAAAAAATCATTTAAGTCAAGACATACCATATAAGGAAACTTGCTTATGTGTGAATATTGGTGTTATGTTGGATTATGATATAATTAAATTAGAGTTGAGCATATCCCTCAAGTACATACTTTAAAGAAACGTACAAGCAAATTGCTTGAATTTGAAATTGAAAAGAGTGCCCTCCCCCGTCCTTTTTTACGGTTTTCTTCCCCTTTAACCTCCCAATACCTCATGGGCAATTAACTCACTCTGGTTCGAGAACATAGTTTAGAAAGAAGTTTCTTCATATAATAGCTTGTTCATCTCACAGATAACAGAAGTACATAACAACATCATTTTTATACTTTTACCCAATATGGAGTAACAGGAATCAGATTTATATTCTTACTTGAAATAACTAAAATAAACAAAGTATATAAAGCAATGACTTTTAAGACACCAGATATCAGTTGACAAAGGACAGTGATTTTTTAAATATGAGAGGGAGACGAGACAAATCCTACAATTGCTTCAACATACTGCCTTGAGAAAGCTTCCAGGTGGCAGTGCAGGGAGGGAAAACCTCGGCAGAAGTGGGGAGATCATATGTTCACTTGAATTCAAATGGGTCATGGACCTAAACATAAAACTTAAAACGATAAATTTTGTAAAAGAAACCATAGGGGGTAAACTGTTGTCATCTCGGATTAGGCAAAGATTTCTTAGACACAACTCCAAAATCATGATCCACAAAAATAATGAATTAATAAATTGGCTTTTATTTTAATTAAAAATGTCTGCTCTTCATAACACCCAGATAAGAGAATGAAAAGATAAGCTACAGAATGGAAAAGAATTTTTTCAAAGCACATGTCTGACAAAGTATTTGATTCCAAAATATGTAAAGAACTGAAAGAAACAAATTAAAAATGAGAAATAAAAAAGATTTGAACAGACCCTTCACCAAAAAATATAAACGAATGGCAGAAAAGCCGAGGAAAAGATGCTCAGCATGCATCATTAGGAAAAGTCAAATGAAATCAGAGTGAGATTTTACTACGTATCTATTAAAATGGCTAAAATGAAAAAAAAACTGACTATAGCAAAATTGGTGAGGATGTAAAGGATCTGGGGTACTCATATACTTAGAAGAGTTAAATACTCATCTACCATACAGCCATCCTACTCTTAATTATTTATCCAAAAGAAAAGAGAGCATATATCTTACAAAGACTTGTTCACAAATATTCATAGCAGCCCTGGTAATAGCCAAAGACTGGAAACAATCCAAATGTCCATCAACAGTGTATAAACATATTGTAGTATATATATATGACATTGAATATTGCTCAGCAACAAAAATCAATGAATGACTGATACATTCAACAATGTGGCTGAATCTTAAAATAATTTTCTGACTGGAAGAAGTGAGACAAAATGTGTCTATACAGTATGATTTCATTTATATGTAGGCAAATTAATCTATAGTGACACAAAGCAGATCAGTGGTTGGTGGGCAGCAGGAGGGAGGCAAAGAGCAGAGGTTCAAGAGGGTGGCAGGCTTACAAAATTGCACTAGGAAAATTTGGGGAGTGATGGATATGTTCATTATCTTGAGTGTATTGATGATTTCACAGATGGATACATGTCTCAAGGGTATCAAATTTTACACTCAAAATGTGCAACTTATTGTATGCTAATTGTACTACAATAAAGCTGTCATAAAATATTTATATGACACCTTTTTAAAAAGGATGTTCTACCTTTGTATTTGAGCTCAAATTATACTCCCAGTTTGACCTTGAAAGGTGCAGAAATATTTTCTTAAAATGTTGGAAGTCTGAGCTATTGTAAGAAACAAGATCTCATATTTCTTTTTGCTGTGATAGCACATCAGTTCGTCTTCTAGAAAAAGGAAAGTAGGAGTGAATGGACTCAGTTGCCTTACAAATATTTAAGATAGTGTAAAGCAAATCACAACCTTTGCAATTCAGCACTACTGCCCTCCCATATTGATCAATGCAGATTAAAAGATAGCTACTGTGATGGTTAGGCTAATGTGTCAACTTGGCCAGGTAATTGTGCCCAGCTGTTGGGTCCAGCAAGCCTGGGGCTAATTGAGTTTACTGCATGGATGGCTGATTGCATCTGCATCAATCAGCAAGATTGGATCAAGAATGGATGACGCTGTTATCCATTCAGTTGACTGCTTATAAAAGGGAACTGATTTCAACATTC
>PVKH010035637.1:0-11707 GCA_004027955.1 Chaetophractus vellerosus
AAAGACTGACAAGAAATTTTGCTTGCAACCTGTATGCAGCTTCAAAAAGATATTTGCAAACTTTTTTTATTGTAACAAGGTCTGTAACAAGGTCTTTAGAGATTTACTGTAACTAATGAATACCTCTAAGACAGAATAGGATTTGCTTTAGTTTTTAGCAGGACTTATATAACCTAGTATTTTTTTTTTTTTTTGAGAAGGATGTTTTGAAGCCACATGTGGAAGCAATATCAAAGTTAATGTCCAGCAGATGGGTATCATTTGGTTCAGTCTTTAGGTCAGCAGCACTGACTCTTAGCAGAACTAATTTTATAATCATGGCAAAATTTCAGTAATGAACTGCAGTATATAGTGATTACGCCACAATAAATTTCATTTAGTCTGGGAAACAGTGGAAAACCACGAGTTTTCTTAAGAATACTTAGATTGCAAAGTCTAACATGATCCCAATAGCAATTGTAATAAGAAAATTAGTGTGGAATGTATACGATGTAAGTTGAAGATGCTGACTTTTTTTTGGCTCTGGTATAGTTTAAGGTTTTTAAAAAAAAATCTTTCCATCCATTATTTCCATGTAAGTAATGTTTAAAATTAACAATAAGCATATGCATCCTTAAAAAAGAAATGTTTCAGTAATATATCTTGTATACTCCTGGTGTGGTGATAGTAGGCCCTTTTCCCGGAAGAATAATCAGGTTATTGGCTTCTGCTAAGTATCTGTTACAGAGAAGAAACAGGAGAGGGGGCATGGATTTAAAAGGCAACAAGTGTCAAAAGGCCAATTTAACATACCCAGTGGTAAGCACACCTCCACGAAACACCGCCTATATTTAGCATAATGGGCTCCCCCTTTTGACACTTTAATTAGCTTTTAATGTGTTCCAGGACAGGTGTAAAAAGGAAGCTACAAAAGCAAGAATACTGAAGCTATTTCTGGCATCAAAGATACTTTTTATCCTCAAAAAGAAAATACATATTATTTCTTACATGTTCTTAAAAAGAAATGTTTTGTTTTCATCCCATGATTATAGCAATTTCAACAATTGCAGTAATGGGAAAATGTTTTATAGATAGGTGTATAAGTGCAGTAAAGACATGTTTTTTAAAAAACTATTCAATTTTTAAAAAATGCTTTCAGGTGCTTAATTCTAAGGGGCTGTTTATGTGAGTCGTAGCGGTTTGGGAAGGCTTAACCTATTTGAGCGAAATCTTTACAGGTGTTTTGAATATGAGATTTACCTTGACTCTCCGCACTCAATCTCTGATTATTTTCCATCCTTACAATTCCTCACCACTGATATTTATATGCTTTCTTTGTATTAGTGCATTTATGACAATTGAGAAAAGCACAGCCTCTGAAGAAGGAGATATTGCTCTTGAACTGACTGAGCAGAAAATAAACACGATGGTCCTGGATATCTGCCACAAACCAGGTGGCAGCGAGTACCTGAGGCAAATTTATCACATCATGCAGCTCAATGAGGTAGGGAAACAGCCTTTTTACCGAGCAATTAGGTGTGTACTGGCCTGAGGCAGCGTCTGCTGGCAGCTAAGGGTTAGTCAAGGAGGTGATAATACTCCTTAAAGTCAATACCAAACTCAATATTGCATTATTAATAGAATCTATTCAGCCCCGGCTGTTCTGCATTTGTACAGAGAAAGCCTCACTGAAACAATGTAGGTTTTATTTATATGGTTTAAACAATAACACGGCTCATAAACTCAGTTCAGTTCTAAATTGTATAGACTGGAGGTATAGTTTGTAAATTGTGTGTTTGTGACAGTTAAGCTGACATTAAAATCTGGTGTTTGTGAAATGCAGAATTTTCTGAAGAAAGATGTAGCTCTTTTCCTGAGGGGCCATACTTGTGAAGCTGGACATTTCTTACATAATGAAAAAACTTCAGAATAGTGAAACATATTTGGGAACAACTAGATTAACCCAAGAAAATTCATTAATGCTTGGACACTGGTCAGAACCAATGTTATGCTTGTCCACCTCTCTGCTGGATTAAGCCTCTGACCGTGCATGTGTCTGGCTGTTTTAGCAAAAATGTAAAATAGCAGGTATCTCATTTATTTGAAATAATGAAAATTTGCTGACTTAAAATCAGATTTTTAATGTGATCATATGCATCTGAATCAGAATGGGGCATCTCTAATTATACTTATATTTACAAACATCTGAATGTATTTTTTGAAATGGTAAAAATTGTAAAAAAAAAAAAAAAAGAATAATGTGAATGTGATAATATGGTGTTTTATCTCAATGAAGTAGGCCTTAAAAATGTCCACGGAGTGGATTAAACTATACCACAGCATTTTACAACTCAGTTATATAAATGTTATCCCCACTATTATATATCCAAACATTGCCTCAAGTAAATCTTGTTTCCTGGCTTTCATAGAGTTAATCAACCAGCCAAAACAGGTATTATTGACATTGCAATGTATTCAGTGATAAAACCTGAGTGGGATGGGAGGAATTGTGGCTGTGTGAGCAATGGCTCTGTCCTTATGGCACTGAAACTCAGTATGTAATTGTTACAAGGGAAAGCAACCTATTCACTGTTGCTAATGAGCCTTCATAGCTTTGGAATTTCTAGTTAGGAAACTTAGGAATGTGGAACCTTTGCTGACTGCATGCAAGTCCTCCACTGTTATGTCCTATTCTTCACTGGTATGTCTCTGGCCACCCACGTTGGCCAAAGTAGCCCTGGTGACCAATGAGGAACAGATATTGCAGTATGATTACCCTCAGACCCTTAGTAAATGGCATTACAGTGGTTCCGAGGACGGTAGTGGCTGGTATAGACTGCCAAACAGAGAGAATAGTCATATATTTAAAAGTTCCATAATCCAAAAGAGATCAATCAGCACTGATATTGCGAATAAAGCAAAACCAACAAGAATTTTGTTGGGCATTTATTGGCCACCAGCCACCTGCTCTATTCTGGGAATCCAAATGTTCCTCCTACTCTCATAGAACTCATGGAATTCGGAGGCAATGCATCTGATAAATATACAGGTGTGCTCTGAGAGTTGATGTATGTAAGATTCTTCACTGGTGCATCATCTACTTTTGATCAATTAACCTCAAAGCTTTTTTCTTTCTTTTTTTTTTTTTTTACTTTTACTACAACTGAATATATTTACTGTACTGTAATGGCAGTTCTATCAGATGGGCTGTGGAACTAGATACTTGTGCTGAGCACGACACGGTGCTTCAAGATATGAGGCATAAAGTAAGCAACTAGAGAGAACTTTGTCTTGCAACTATAAAAAACACAGGCGGTAAACCCAAATACCACCACAGGGGTAATTAAGTGACTAGTATAATACTTAGGCTGCCTTTAGAGATACTGTGAGGCATTGTTATGCTGTGGGTGAAAGTGCATTGTGATTTTTGCTCATTTGGTGATTAGTGTTATAGGACTTTAGCACCTTCAGGTATGCTGCTGAATATTATTTGAAAATGTCCTATAAATACAGAAGCATTTGTGGGTACAGGTCTGGGTGAGAGGAAGAATAGGTGTGCCATTGATGAAGACAGAAATTTTGAGGGAAAACAGGTTCAAAGGTGTTAGGCTTGCTTTCTTTGGTTTGTTTTTGCTTTTACACTGGTTTGCCATGTAGCAATTGCCCTGTGCAATATTACAATAGGGATTGGGAAAATAGGTATAATATCTATTACGGTTTGCACTAGTATTTTTCTCTAAATCTCAGTGATTTAAATGTGACCAAGCCTTCTGGTACTCTGTCACAAAAAGCAGGTTTTCCAGGTGACTCTTTTGATGAGTTTCAAAATAAGAATTTAGGGTGAATTACTTTCAATTCACTTTGAATTAAAATGTATGTATTGCAAAAACATAAAAGATGTTTTGTCTTTGAGATAAAGGTAAGATGTCCAATCATAAATGTCCAATTAGTAGTTGAAGATCCTGGCCCCAAGCACAGATGAGAGAGGCCGTGACTCTAGACTTCAAGGAGGGTGGTGGTTGACATCATGAGCCTGGCGGAGCTCTTCAGTGGAGAGAGGTAGAGAGAGAAAGGATAAGTAGAGAAATGAAGTAAAACCACAGGGAGGGTGTTCAAGGAAGAATGGATATCTTATAAAGAAATATACCAGATTAGCAGTAAATCTGGTTAAAGCAGCATTGCAAAAAAGGAATCTGAGGTTTTTAAGGAGGGGTAGAGAAAAGTGTCAGTACAGCAGAGAGATCGGAAAGAGTAACTTGCATCAGAGCTCTTTCTCTTTTTTGAATAGTGGAGACAAAAGAAATCAAAATATGGCTATATGAGAGGAAATTGTTAGAAAAAGATTATTAGCCAAAACAAAGCACATTTTTCTATGAACGCAGAATGATTCCTTTTAAAAATTTTAGTTGCATAAATCATGATGGAGAAATATTTTGTTCCTCCTCAATAATCTAATTCTAGGCATAACATTCTTTTCTGATGGCTTTATCATCATCTATTAATATTTACCAAGAGTCCTCATGTGTGTGTGACACTCTGTCTGACACTATGGAATTAATCTTTTGAAAGATAAATGGTCCAGAACGAGCAAATTTAAGAAATTACTATCATTGTTGTTAACTTAAGTAGTGGTTTCTTAAGGCTTTTAGAGCTTCAGAATCTGAAATTTGCTTTCCACAGTTGAGTACATTGGGCATTCTCTATTCATAGAAATATAGAGGCAGAGAGACGAGCACCTTGAGCTGAGAGCTCAGATGTGGCTTCTCACCTTGATTCTACCACCGACCTCAGTGTGATCTCAAACTTGTCCCCTGACCTTTCAAAGCCAACCATTGACTACAGTGTTGGGGTAGAGCTTCTCAAACTTTCATGTTCCTTCTAATATCCTGGGAAACCTTGTTAAAAGACAGGTTCTGATGCGGTGGGGTCTGAGAGTCTGCTGTTCTACCAAGGTCCCAGGTGATGCTGATTCTGCTGGTGTGTGGGCTAGATTTGAGTAGCAAGTGTTCTGCATCCTAACCCTAACCTTGCAGAGAAGAATTATGTTGTGACAAACTAAAAACCAGGAGAATATTTTATTAGTTTTTTTATTAAATAATTTGCTTATTAATAGTAAGCATTTTTTTAGGAGGTACCAGGGATTGAACTCAGGACCTTGTACATGGGAGGTAGGAGCTCAACCACTGAGCTATATCCGCTCCCCAATGAGGTTGTTTTTTTTTTTGTTCTGTTTGTTTGTTTTGTTTTTAGGAGGTACCAGGCGCTCAACCACTTGAGCTACATCCTCTCCCCAATAGTAAGTTTTACAAACTATCAAATATCCATAAAACATCTACAAACTAGATTAGGATTTTTCACCCTATTTACTTATGGATAGAAAATAAGGATTAATGCCGTAGACTTTTTTTTTTTTTGCACAGGCTGCCACTGGCAGTTGGGGGATTAGAATTACATATTTTGAGCTTCTACTAAACCTTGATGTTTTTCAGTTCACAGCATGGAAACAGAGTTTAGGAGCTTATAATTAATTCTACATGGAACAAGGCTGCTTGTAGTAAAATATTAGAATGCTTAGCACTCTGCTGAGCATGGGTACATGAGCAACTATTATTAGTGAATGAATGAGCAATATATACTGTGAGTAATCAAGCACCTGAGTTAAAAAAATAGTTTCAGTAACCAGACATGTTAACACATAAACCAATGGCAAGACAATGCCTGTTAAAAACATTCTGATATATCAAGCATACATTCATTATATGAGTTTGTTAATGGCCTTTTAATCTACACTAAATATTAGATTTACCTATTTTTTGATGGGTTTATTGCACTGCTGATTACTCTGCTATGTATCTTCTGAAAATATATTCTTTCCTGAGGCAAGTAATAAACTGGAACCTTGAAAATGTGTTGAAAGGGTAAATTTGGATATTGATCAGTTTGTTTTTAAAGAGAATGTATATGTCTCACTATCATGACTTGTAATTTTTTTTCCTTGAAGGAATATTTAAAAGAACAGCTGTGTTCTATGAATAGTTCAGAGGAAAAACCATTACCCACTCGACCTTTGAAGATGACCTTGAGGAGTATGGAACATCAGCCTTCTGCCTTTAACCCTTTCCATGTGTATAAGGTGTTTAGTGAAAACATGCTAGATCAGGTATGTGGAAATTAAATGGTAAATTTAATTTAAATATGTGCTTTCTTTTCACAGATAAGAAAGAAATCCTTTGCATTTGGTTATTTACTCACAGGGTTTTCCCTAGGAAGCAAAGCCCTGTTCTTATTTGCATGGTTGGCACAACTTGACTTTGAGAAAGTTATTTTACCTTCTTTCTATTTGTCAAACTGATTCATTTGTTTGGTCTGTACAATTTAACCTTTGATCAGGCCGGTACACTGTGGGCAGCGTAGACATCTGCTAGGTTGTGTCCACAGAAGGCTGAAAAACCAGGTATTTGGGAACATTCTTCCCCAACCCTGACCGCCCCCCTCCAACCCCCATTCACACCCTCACAAATCACCTTGCAATCTTTATGAATGTATCTGGTAAATTAGCAAATGGTTTACTTTAAAATTATTTATAAATAGATCACAGTTTTAAGTGGCATGAGGTAAATTTGCTCTTTATAGCACTAAACATATTCATAAGTTTAGAATGAATTTGTTAATGATCTTAAAATCAGCATATGTAGACTAAAATCAAAGTGATAAACACCACACTTTTTAAATGTCAGATTATGCCATTGTTTCAGGTACATGTTTCACTAATTACATTAAAAAGATCATCTTTATGCCAAAGTATTTGAAATCTAGCATTGCTTTTGCTTTGTTCATTCTTTTTGGTGGCTTTTCCTGGAAGCCTTTTGACAGACAATTTGAACTAACAGGGCAGAAGAGAAGGATTGCTTGACCTAGAGCGCTGACGAAAATAAGAATTAAAACAATGGCCTAATTCGGGATGCAGATAATATTTTTACCATGCCTGTTACAGCTCTCGTCTACATTCATCAATACCGTAGTAGAATAAGACCTTCAAATGCTGACAACCCGGGGCAGAATTCTCCTGCTGTATGACAGGATTGTAGTGCTCGATTAATCAGCAGGTGACAGGGGATAGTTCTTGTTGGATTTTAAACATCAGCCTGGATTCTTATTATCAAAACTATTTAGTTTTAAGGAGCATAAGCATCTCTAATATGCTTCAGAACCAAATATATTGTATACGTTTGAGTTTATTGGCTGCTTTTCTGTGTTGTACATTAGATTGCTCCAAAGCATAAATAATCCTTACTTCATTTAAATAAATAGCATGTTTTATTGAGTTCTGAATTATGAGATTATTTTTCACAATACTTTTTTCTTTACTCTGTTGTGAAATTATCTATTAAGTGAAGAAAAAGAATCATTTATGCTATCTGTATTTATAGGTCTTTGTAATCTCCCTTTTAATGCTTTTCTTAACTAAAAGGGATAACATTAATATCACACAGCAATAAAGCTGGGTCTTATAATTTGAATCTTAGCACTTCCAAGTTTGTTTTTAAATCATACTTCTGGGTGCTGAAAAAAAACTGAAAATTGATATGATATATGAAAAAGTTGCTGATTATTTTGCCTTGTTTTTCAAAGAGTCACCCTCTCAGAGAAACTTGCTGGGCAAATGTCATTAACACTTGGAAAAATAACAACTCAAGAAATTGATTTATATTTTTATAAACAATGACTACATCCCCAAATGGATTTATAAATTAATTGCTGTCTTATTGGAATAAAAACCTTCTTCTGCGGACATGATTGATGTTATCTGTCTAAGTCCTTGTTCTGAACCCCCCTCCTTCTTAGTTAGTCTATCACAGCTGGAGCTTTAATTTACTGATCATATTAACTCTGATTAATAACTAACAATAGCGTCTTCTCATTTATCAACAGTCAGCCATCACAAAATGGAACTGGAATTGGTCAAACTTGCTGCCAAATTATCTGGGACTGGATAAGATGACCTTCAGTACACTGCTTGAAAACAGGTAATAAGACTGGGGATCTTGGGGATCTGGTTGGGAAAAAGATCACATACCCACACATACACATTTTTTACCAGCATACTTTTGGGAAAAGTGAAAATATTATATCAGGGAATCTCTTTTATTTTCTTATTCTCCAGTGTCTCTTCTAAAAAGAATAGCTATCGTTATATGAAATATACTTTCTAAATGCTGTTTTTCCATAGGAAGTATTTGCAAAGGGCTGCTAAATTTTTTTCTGAGATGAAATTAGTTGATTTTAGTTTGACTCTTAAATAGTTTTGACTTTGAGAATATAGTAGTTCAGGACTGTAAACATAGAAAGTTATGGACTTGAATGTCATTATAGTAATACGTCTTTGTTTAAAAATAATGATTGCATACAAAATGCCAAGCCAAATCAACTGGTCTAGTCAGGGGAAACGTAAGTAAAACTGTCATGATTGAATTTTTCAATTTTCAGCCAGTTATTTTGGCACAACTGGGCAACCCAATAAAATGATAATCTGACTTCAACCTAAGGAACCCATACATGTAATTTATTTGACACAAAAGTGTAAACATTTTCTTTATATTTTGGATCAATTAACATGTTTTTTATACACTTAAGGTTTTCAGTGAAAAACTATAAGGTTTAAACTTTAAAAATTGGATTTCTCTATCAAATACCACATTTTCAAGGAAGATATAAATGTGTGTGACTCCTCTTTTATTCCTCTATCATCTGTTTACTTAAAGCTGAGGATGAGGATAATCTTCTATATAATCTTTGTGATGTAGAATGTATTTTCATATCTTTTTGCAAAAATATTGGGTATCATTTTTCCTGAAAGACAATAATGACAATGACATAGTAGAATTGTCAAACCATCCTTGAGAAATCTGGTTGCATATGAGAAAATATCTTAAGAGAGAGATAGTGCTGTATTTCCCAGATGGAAGTTATTTTATTTTATTTTATTTTATTTTAAAGCAGCTTTATTGCCAATAAAGCTGTGGCTTAGACGTGTGGTCACAATGGGCTTCCTAATATTTCACCCCTGAGGTAAGCTCCTCCATTCATCAAGGGCAGAGTTGAACAACCCAGAAGCTTCCACATCCAAGGCAGAGCCTTTCCCCAACAGGTTTACCCTGGCTGGCAGCACCCTGCAAATGCACAAGTCCCCAGTGGTGCCCTATTCTCTCCCAAAGTTGGTTGGAGAAATGGGAGGTGCGGTGATACAGGAGAGGCCAGGTCCTCTGTTGAGCCTACAGTTACATGATGTAACTGTTTAAACAACATTAAACATCTGTTTGGTAAATGAATATGGGTAACATTGCATATATAAGACTGTTTTTACAAAGGGTAAATACAAATAAACTAGAGAAATGGAAACAGAATAGCAGCTTTATACAGCAGGGGATGCACAGAGAGATTGAGAGGTAATGAGTTGGTTTTTCTTTTTTGTCTGTTTTTTCTGTTTATTATTATTGGAATAATAAGTATGCTCTAATAATGAAGTGATGAATGCACAACTATGTGATTATACCAAATACCATTGACTGTACACTTTGGATGGATTTATGCTTTACTAATAAGTATCAATAAAATTGACTTGTTATTTAAAAAAACTCCAGAATACTCCTAAAAATATATGTATATCAGGTTGAAAACAAACCAACAAAGATAAGTTATTTTTTTCCTGCTGTTTGGAAAGGTTTGAATTTATATAGATTAACTGTATTATGATATTTACTAAATATTTTCAACTAATTGGAATTGTTGCTTTCAATCCACTACATGGTACTCTAGGAGCAAGAAAGAAACATGACCGTTCTTCAAAATGTATTGCATTTGCTCTGTATAATTTTCAATTTTAAATGAATTTGTGTTTTAACCAAAAATGCATATTGTTGTTTTTATTTAACAACTTTACATATACTTCAATTAGGTTACTAGCTATTAAAGTCTATTTCCCTGAGATATTGAGTGTGAGAAAAGAACTCCCACAAATTTAGCCAGGAAAAAAGCAGGTCAAAACAGTTCTCTTGGAAAAGGGTCATGAATTTTTAATAGAAACAGCTAGAATCTCATCTTAATAAGAACCTCAGATTTTTAAAGAATGGCATGAAAAGCATTCTATTCCCAACTACCATATACCACAAGCTACAGTGAACATAATTGTGCTACCTTAGAAAGATGAAAGGCATCTGAGAGTTTTAATATCTTCCAGCATTTTCCCTTTTAAGAATGTTATTTAGGAGATTTGATTAATATTGAAGAGGTAAGGAAATGTTTCTGTTGTTTTCTCTAAGAGACTCTTTTGTTTGGACTTATCTGGAAATGCTATTTTTTAAATAGCGCATCGATTATTTTTTCTTTTTCTTATCCACAAACTCTTTTTTTTATTGGCAACTTACAAACCACTGGCCTTAAGTATAACTCTACTTTGTAGTGCATTGAATTTTTGACAACATGGTTATCTAAAAGATACATATTTGAAAATGAGACAGCAGAACATTGACTTTTTGGATCTAGAGTTACATATGCCATCATACACCTATAAAGTGATATTTCTTACCTACAAACATGTTCTTTGGGGGTAGGCAGTCGAAGCAGAGAACTCAGAGCAGCTCAGCTGAACATGCTCTGGTTTTCCCACCTTCCACATTCAGTAACTAAATAGGTCACTTGTTTCCTTTTTGCTCCCTTTATTGGTAATATATTTTTACTAATCTATCTCTGCACTATGATCTAGTGTATGTGTGGAATCTGGAATGTTGTGTATGAGGACATAGTGTTACTAATCTATCTCTGCACTATGATCTAGTGTATGTGTGGAATCTGGAATGTTGTGTATGAGGACATAGTGTTATAAAAGTATAGAATAAGTTTAGGAGAAAGGAATCCTTTCTATTCACATCCTAAATTCCTTTGTGCCTGATCTTAAACTTCAATATTATAAGTAGACCATCTGTGAACTTACCCTCTCAAGAGTAAATTATTAGAGTGAACCAGAGCCCACTCACCCCCCAAACAGGATGGAGATGTGAAATTACATTGACAGTTATCTAAACTGACTTTGGATTTCCTCATCATAAAAATGAAACAAAGATAATTATTTATCTACTTCATGGAGATTATTGGGACAATCAAAAGGGCTAAAGACTTTGGAAGTGTTTTTTGAGAGTCAAAAATGCAGTGCCTATTTAGAAAATAGTAACAATAGCACATAGCAGCAGTGTCAGTAGCTAGCCAGGTAAGGAATCAGAAAAGACAATTAAGAATTAACAGGCAATTGAAGGTATGAGTAATTGATCAGACAGAACACTGAGGTTATATAGACTCCAGGCCTAAAGCAATGCTGAGAATTAGAACAAGCATCATGCCAGAGAACAGAGAGCCCAGGGGGGGCAGAATATACAAACAGTAGGAAAATGAGCATGGAAGAGGTTCCAAAGACCAGGTGAGCCACACAGGAGATGAAGAATCAAGAGATGAAGACTTGAGAGATAGTTTAGACAGCAAAGAGCGAATGTATGGTGCCAACAATATCTGGATCTGAGGCAACACTCACCTTTGTTCCATGAGCTGGTTCTGTGCTTACCAAAGGCAGAAAACATCTTGAAGTGTCTGCCTGAGTCCTTGGCTGGGATGTGTTCTCTGTCCACCATCTGGTCTCATCTCAAAACACTTCCCTCCAATGCATGATGCTCCAAGTTCA
>PVKH010035638.1:0-11709 GCA_004027955.1 Chaetophractus vellerosus
TTCTTAAAGTTTTAAGCAAGGCTCTATTCGGTGAATAGTACCTTGTTCCTGCTTGCACTGTGGGAAGCTTCATTTTGCCACTGGCTTAGGGAGAGATAATGTAGGGACGGTGGTAGGGTACTCCTTCAGGGACCCTCTGGCAGGTCACAAAGATGAAGACAGAGCATAGTGAGTGATCCTGAGCTCCACTTAACTATCTTCCTTGTTCCAGGAAAGATGCAAGTATGGGAAGAGCCAGTGTCAAGAAATTATGGGTCTAGATTGGTACATTGTAGCAAACAGGAAGAAACATCCTTGAGGCCAAGGTCAGAGCTGTGTGGTGCAGCTAACCCTGTTTGCAGGCAGCTTACCCAACAAGGTTCTAGGTCTTCCAGCTTCTATCAGCCTCCCTGCACAACAAGATACTGCCATTGGGGGAAGCAGCCTGAGCAGAGATAGTGGCAGTAATCCCAGTGCAGCAAGGAGGAGAGGAAGAGTGACAAAGGGAGCTGAACTGTGAGCTGCCAGAAGAAAACTCATTTTGAATTCCTAGGGGATTACTCCTGATTTTAACTTCTTCTCTTGGTTTTTCTTTTCTTCCCTAATTAGGAAAGTAGTATATGTCATTTGTAGAAAATTAGGAATGTTAAAGAAGAAAATACTTGTAATCCAGAGATAAATCTATGGTAACATTTCTCTCCCCCCCCCCCCATGCATTCATTAAAATGTGTAAGTAGTTATCTAAACACACATACACATATGTGTATGTGTGGACTACAGAATGTTGACGTCAAGATCCAAGGATATACTGTTTTGTTATCTTCTCAAAAATTTTGGATTACTGATCCCTTTCTGGTCTCATGATATAATTAAAAGTTTGATTAGAATCACATACTTTGTTGGAGGTTTTGATCTTGGTCACATTGGGCTTTCCTGGCAGATGTGTTTTCCTTCTCTAAGGTTCTAGGTTTGGAGTCCTGCTTTAGGTTTCCATACTTCAGGGCCCTCAACAGCATGTACTCCTATTGTATGTATGTATTTCTCTGTGTGTGTAACCAATTCCCAACTGGAGGAAGTAAATGGATGGATTCTAAAATCAAGTAATAATATGAACTATTTCAAGATATAGTATTAAAGGCCCTTATTGACCATGCTTGGTGCTTGATGAGGCAACTGGTATGACTTCTGGTTATTGATGATGTGAAACTTCGGACAATTCTAATATTTTGGTTTAAGATCTTAGAGGAAATAGAGAATTGTTTGAGTAAGGTCACCACTTCCATTATTTGTTATGCTGTGCTTATTAGGGAGGGTTGCCGCAGAGATGTATTTTGGCTTCTTTGTGGTTCTTGGCATCATTCATGGAAGGACCAGTCTGTTGCGGTTATTCATGAGTGAGTAATGCTGAGGGTAATGGAATTAATTTTATTTACCATCCTGTATCATTTAGTCACAATCTAAAGTAGGGGTTCTTAATGTTTTTGTTCCATGGGCCCCTTACTAAGTCCACACTGTACTGTATATTATTTAATAAATATATCACATTGCACCAACACACACCCAGAAGAATAATGTTTTATTGAATTTAAATTGAAGCTCATTGACCCCTTGTTAAGAACCCCTGATCTAAAGGTTCCCCCTTTACTCCCACCGCCACAGGCCTATCCAGGTGAATGGTGTTATTGTGTAATTCTCTAAGGGCTTCAGAGCCATTCATTGTACTTTAAATTTGGAATCCCACATAAAGTTCATTGATTCAGTAACAAAACTAGAGAGAGCATGCATGCCGTTTTATCTGACAGTTGTTCAAAACCGTTTTTTTTTCTCCTTAAGCAAGATGTCATAGGTCCCTGATTGCCATTTTAGTTTTTTCTTTTTATGTTAATTTTGCATTTTTTTTCTATTGAGGTTTTTTTTCTTGGATTTTTTGATCTTGGAAGATGGGGGCTGATCAGTTTTAAAGGACATGCCATTCCTTCTTTTTGACCAGACCCTGAAACCTTAATTTTTTTCTAGAATCTTTCTTGTATACTTCTATTCACCTGTGTTTAGTTGAATAGCCAGTGAATTTTAGTCATGTAACCTTTTCAAGAAAACTATATTTGATGAATTCTGTGCTACTTTCAACTTTGTGTGGTACTGAATAAATTCCAGACATAACTGGGATTTGGCAGGTAAAAAATTATCTGTCCTCATTTTTTAAAAACCAATTCACAGTCATATAAGGAAAGGTTTACTAGTATTTGACTAAAACAAACAAAATTGTAAACTGGATTTTAAAAATAGATCTCTTCAAATCAATTGTATCTTAATGTATATTTGTTTATACATTTTGGTGCTAAAATCTGCCAGTATCTCTTTTCATCTGTCCTCCTCCTACCTACTTAATTTGCCCTTCCCTTTTTGTTCAACTGTTACTGAGTAGAGGTATAATTCTGTAAAGAGGGTACACTGGGTTAAAAGATGACTGGCTCAGGACATTTTCCAGTTTTCTTGGATCCCATTTGATTTACTTGAAGTCTCCCTGTCTCCTTGGGGACACCATAAAGTTTCCATCAGTGGGAGGAGAGAGGATTTAGGTAATAATCGAAGCAGTGTTTTATGGGGTCATTTGCAACACCACCAGCTAATCATCCTCACTCCTGTGTGCTCAGATGGTAGAGTGGGCTGGACTTGCCCACAGCATCTTTTGAAAATGACTGCTGTTAGTAGCTCTTCCCTCCCCCGTTCTCTAACAGCCAGTGAAACGAAATGGAAGCTCATCGTCTCCCTAGATCCCAGCCTGAGACAAAGACCCTTTCTATGAGAGTTTGGTCCCACTGGTCAGAGTCCAAAATGCTAATTAGCATCAGCTGCATTAAATCACTAAGGGCGGTTAGCAGCTGCCTCACCCATTGGAGAAAAACAGGAGGCCGTCTGAGTGGTTGGCAGAGCAGAGAGATGCATCGAGCAGTCCCAGCTTCTTTTCATTGATCATTTCTTTCTCCTGATCTCTAGGCCATGACAGAAGCCAGGGAGGGAGTATCTTTCTTCCCAAAAAGGCCTCTTCCCCTCTTAAGTTGCTCTGGGGTGGGGGAAAAGTTATTTTTTTCCCATTTATATATGATTATGGCCTCCTAAAGCGGAGAGCAAAGGGCCAAGTAGTTTGGACTTGGCCTGTTGTACAGGATATGTATACTTCCTCTGTGTAGTTTTGCCAATTCAACTTTCTCTTCCTGTGTGAGATTTGTTGTTAAATTTCACTTCAGGCCTGCCCCAAGGCTGTTTTCTGCCACATCTACGCTGGCTAAATGAGGTGAATGGTGGCATGTGTGAATGTATTTAAAGTGCTTGGATGAGACCCCCAAACTTGTCAACTAATGACCAAGGGGAGATATGAATTCAGAAATTGGTTCATTACTTTAAAGACAACAGAAAACAGGGTATAATAAGCATTAGTCATAATTAGGATTCCACTTGTAGTTGCCATAAAGCTTTTGGGCAAATTCTGCTATTCTGATGCTTTTCCTTAAAGGTCAATACTCATTAATTAGACAGTAAATGATAATTAGTTTGCTAAATGCCTTTTTATTTTATAAGATATGTCATAGTCATCTGTTTTAAAATATTAGAAGCAAGTGAAGGAATGTTTTAAAGTATACACAAACTGCATCCTAAAACAGTAATTTTAGGGAAGAATATGCTTTCTTCTCAATGCTTTTGGTAGTTCAGTTTCATATCCTTCCAGGATTTAACTACTTAAGACCTCAGAAGAATGGCAAGGTCATTGATCTGATCGCTGTATTTCTGGATGATCGCCAAAGTTGGTTGTTTTTTAAGTTGTTTTTACATCATATTTCCAGTGTTAAAATGTGTGTCTTATGGTTGCTGGCATGTCAGAGTTTCATGACATAAAGTAATGGCACGTCTCTACCCAGGCGCATCTTAGATTCCATGAAATACATTGTGCCATGATAATCTGCCAGCAGTATTTACTACTGTGCATGTTCAGTGTTTTCACACCAGTGAGCTGTGCAGAATTCAGACCTCTAAGAACTTTAAAATGTGCGCTGAGTTTAACTCAGCAGGCTCTGAAAACAGCAAGTGCCTATGGAAGCTCTTGATTGTTCTACTATAGTGGTAAACAAGTTAGACCCTAGAAGACACTGGTTGGTCTTATTAAATGGAAAAAAAATTACATGAAGGCTAGTTGAAGATCCTTAGTTATTGCCCAGGAAACTTCTCATGGGAGAATTGTATGTAGCATTGACTTTCTGTCAAGAAGTGAAAGCTATTGGCAAAGCATCCTAGGGGAATATGACCCTTGGAATAATTTTGCTGGTATGGGGAGTAGAGGGGGACAGGGATTAGGAATGGATTGATAAAAACAAAGTCTGTTCAGTCCAATTAAAATTCAGATACTACATGAAGTGATTGCTCCCTTACCATAGAAATAAAATTAAAACCAATGTTTTGATTTTCCCCCCTGTTTTTGTTCAACTTTGTTCTTTTTGTTTTTGTATAGTCCTTATATTCCAGATCTTTTGTTGGTTTACTGATTTTGGGAAAAAAGGAGAAAAAATACATGCTACAGTTCAGTGTGAGGAAAGTGGAACGTTTTGTTGCTCATCTTGCTGTGCCAGCTCTCTGCTTGGGCCAGCTCACTCACGCAAGCCAGCTTGCCTGCACCAGGAGGCCCCGGGACTCGAACCCTGGACCTCCTCTATGGTAGATGGGAGCCCAGTTGCTTGAGCCATCCCTCACTTTTCATTGCTTCTTTAAACATGGCCATGTTTAACTCACAGCTAGAAACGATAAGCCTTTGGTATGATTTTTACACGGTACAACGTTTGAATGAGAACCTCATAGAGTGGATAGCTGTCCTTGGTCATGTGACTGCTGCCATATTCAGTCATCATTCGTCAAAGTCACTTGAAGACACTTGTAGACTATTCTGTAATATTCTAGTACTTATGTCTCAGAACCAAGCGTGAAAGCCACCATCCTGAGATGGTTCTAAGATTTTTACATGTTTTGTAATGCATTTGATTTCTAAAGCAATAATAACCGAAATTCTTGTTTTAAAATGACTTTTTCTGGTTTCATTTGACCTCGTCATTAATGTCTAGTTAATGATAAAACAGTAAATCGCTTGAGGTCACCTAGTGGAAGAGCTGGGACTTGACTCTCTGCTCTCTTCAAGGTCCCCTGCTGCTTCCCATATTCACCTTTTCCTTTTATACTTTGTGTTTCTTGCATAGCCTGTAATATCGTTTCAAGGATGGAACCTCTTAAAAGCAATCCCTAGTTCTTAGAACAAGGATAAAAGTGAATGTATACATTACCCTTGCTGGGATTGATGCTTTTGTTATAGCATGTGTTGGAAGTAAAGCCGTGCACATCATTTAAAAGCCACAAATTTTATTTTTATTTTTTTCTTAAGGATGAAGAAGAAGAAATCAAACTGGAAATAAATATGCTGAAGAAATACTCTCATCATAGAAATATCGCAACATATTATGGTGCTTTCATTAAAAAGAGCCCTCCTGGACATGATGACCAACTCTGGGTAGGCAGATGTTTCCCGAATGTTTTGTGGACCTTTCCTCTTTGGTCAAAGTATAAGGGTAGTGAGGACTTAGCATAGGGAGGGGAGAGGAAAGCAAAGAAAAACGGAGCAGTAGCTGGTAGATTCTAAAGACTTCATGGGCTTCTATCTTTTGTTTGAATGAGTAATGACTGGATGTTTATTTTGATGTTGATTTAACATTGCATGGGAAAGAGTTAACTATAGTTCAGGAATAAAGTGGCACGTTTTAAAATGAATGTGCAAAATAGCAAGGAAATTGGGAGCTTGAAAATAAAAGCAATACCATTAAAACTTGATTTCTAGAAATGAATTAGCTCGATTAATTGTATCTTTCTTTACCACATGGATGTGAGAGAAAGATCTCAAGAAACTTTTGTCAGTGGTTTATTAATAATATTAATGATTAATTAAAGCCAATATTTGGAATTGATGGATTCAACTTTATATCTTATTGACCACATTTATATTCAGGATGATGGCCCTGAGATGCTGGCAGATCTACAGTTAACACATTAGTTATGCTTATGGTATTAGATTTATAAAGCAGGAAGATAAATCAGTTTTTTTTTAAGCCATTATATAGAGAATTTGCAAATTAAAGCAAGTAGAAAGGAAAAAAAAATTAACCCTACTTTCATCACTCTCCACTCATAGTTAAAATTTTAGAATATTTCAATCCAGTTCATTTTTTAGGTACTTAAAAAATGCAGTTGTGATCATATTGTGTAAACATTTAGATATTGTAAATAGTGCATTTTTGAAAGCTGTATACTGCTTAAAAATAACATCTCTTTTACCCAGTTAAATAAAATAGCTTGAGGATCATACTGTGTGGGAAACAGAACATCTTCGAGGCTGAATGAGAACGAGTATTAGGGAATATGTGAATCAGATTTCTGATGACTGAGCGCTGATTAAGAACAAAATGAGCCACCCAGGTGCTTGTGAGGGAATGAGAACCTCAGTACCTCCACACAGGGATGTGCTCTAGAATACCAGAACATCACAGAGTGAACAAATCGGATGGTGAAATGAGTTCTAAATAATTTAGATGTCTCCAAAACGATCACATCCTAGGTCTTTAGGAAAAGCAGAGGGGGCTACACTTCCTTTTCATGACTTCTCCCTGCCTGTCTGCTGGGATCTGTTGGTCACGGTGTGTCTTATCTGTCCCGTAGCTTGTTATGGAGTTCTGTGGGGCCGGGTCCATCACAGACCTTGTGAAGAACACGAAAGGGAACACACTCAAAGAAGACTGGATCGCTTACATCTCCAGAGAAATCCTGAGGGTAAGGGAAGGAGGCTGCTTTGGGGCCCTAATATGTGTTCTTGTGCTTGATTTTTATTTTCTAGCACAAGTATTTCTTTACGTTTGTCATGTCTGCATAGGTTATTCTTTTCTTGATATCTGAGTGTTCTGAATAGCTAGCTTTGATAATTTAAGCTACATAATGGTTTTGACTCTGGCAAGTATCTAAAGGAAGATAGAGTTAAACAAAAAAATAGTTTTTCTCTGTTTCCCTGAAGTTTATCCTCTAGGTCATAACTACTTACTTAATAGCATCTTTCCCTGGTATTTGACAAGGAAATCCATGTGGAGGAGAAGATATTTCATCGCTAACTATTGTTTTCATAGGAACCCTGCATATAAGCTTATAAATCAGTACTGATGGTGCCAAATGCTGGCTTTCTAAATCATCTTGTGAGCTTTGGCATGAACTGTTACACTCTTGTAATATATATGAGGAAAATTTCTAATGCTTAATGTTACTTAAAGCCAATTGGAAAGCTTGTTTATGATCTTAAGAGGATAAGTTTCTGAACTGCTATTTTAGCAGTTTGTAAATGATTCCTTTCAGTAATAAAGCTATTCTGACAACATGTGAGTTAGGTTGCATTTCATTTACCCACCGTATTTTTAAAGTTCAAAACTGTGGAAGTTAAACCGGAATCTGAGCATATGCTTCTCCCAGCAATAAGAAGACTGTAAGTTATAGTTGCCTTATTTTTAAATTTATAGGTAAAATTACCTTCCTTTTTTTTTTTTTTAAACCAGGAGGTCCCAGGGATCGAACCCGGGTCCTTCCATAAGGGAGACCGACACCTAACCGTTTCAGCCACATCCTCCTCCCCCTCACATTTTATATTTAAGATTCATAGAGAATTACAGCTTTAAAAAATGACCCTTTAATTCCTGAAGAGACATTTAATGTCTTTTTATTTAGATATTTGATGGAGTCCTTGAGAAATCTAATTGTCAGGGGTAGGAGAGCCATCTTTTTAAATAACCACACTCAAATTTCCTTATTAAAATGTCAGAATACTGTCTTTTTCGATTATTATAGAAAGCAAAGCACAAGAGTGGAAACCTAGTATTCTCCCTACCCTAATGGAAAGGAATTCAGTAAATGAACATTTATTTATATACTTATTATATTGTAGCTGTAACTTAGCATGGAAGTCAGGATAGCACAGTGGTTAAGAGGTTGGATGCTGGAATTAGTCCTGGCTCTTCTACTCGTGTATTGCACATCCTTGGCTTTTCAACATCCAAGTTCCTCCCCCATATCTCTAAATTTTAGATAACAGCCCTGTGAAGTAAGTAGTATTATTATGAGACTTCAATGACGTAGTGTATACGAATCATTTAATATAACATGCATAGCAAATCCTCAGTAGAGTATTTGTCATTCTCTCTGAAACACACATGTACACATACCTTTTATACATATTATTCCTGTATAGGATTTTTCAAGCAAATAATGAGCCTTCATTATAAAGTCCTAGAGCCATCAAAGGCAAATTTACATGTTTTATATACACAAGCAAGTATTATTTACCTGTGATCAGTAATATGTATGTTTAGCTATTTTACCTCCACTGATCTCGGGCAACATCTAAAAGAAGACTAAGTTGTCTGAGGCCTCTGATTGACCAGAGTTTGGTTGGTCAGTGAGATGCAGGAAGTCTTTCTATTTCATTGGACACCTGAAACAAAAGCTTCTACCATCCAGATTTCATCTAGAATGGGACTTTTTTCCTGTGACAAAAGTTGAAATTAAGTAAAAATAAAGTGCCTCTGGAAGAAGGGAAAAAAAAGCCTTTCGAAGAGCTAGTATCAGTCCTAGTGTGTATTTGTCATAGGAATCACTATGAATTAGTTTTGATAAAGGGACAGCGAGGTGGTAAGAAGGAGGTGGGAAATGGAAGGCAGCATCTCCAGGCAGATAACCTGGGTTCTCAAAGATGTGATGGAATGTAGCTAGTTTCTACAGTGGCAGAATGTTTTTCCTCATTCTTCAGTCAATATTAGTTTTATAGGCTAGAATAAAATCCTCTATTAAAGGGTGGGAACCAGGGGCATGTAGGCCTCAAGCATCAGTAGAAATGCTCTCAGGCCAGCCCACTGAAACCCCCAGGACCAAAAAGTTTACAACAAAGCCAGCGTGTCTGTTCCAACCCACTTCCGTGTTCACATTCTCTCTGGCAGTTTTTTTATTTTGGAGAAGCCAGTATTTCCCATTGAGTATGAGCACTTAGAGCCTTCCACAACCAGTACTAAAGGGCAGCCTTGACTGCTGCTCTGTCCCATGAGTGAAGTAGAATTTTAGGAAAAATGCTTCCATTTTGAAACATTAATTAATTTCCTCTAGGATGGGATATTTGATGAGCATTTAGAGTTGGCATCTCTGCTCAGGGGGAATAATTGTGGCCTAGCTTTTGGCATGGGAGTAGTCAAACATGCACATGTTGTTTCATCCCAGGTGCTTCATGCAGGAGAAATGTATTCATTGTTCAGAATAATCGGTACTCAGGTTAATATTGGATATTCCTTTAAAGAGCTATTGGTCACACTAAGCAGTTTTGCCTGCAGAAGCAGCAATCATCTAGCAGATTGGACAGGGAAGGATAATTTTTTCTTATACTTACCATGGTAAAGATTGCAAGATTGCACACAGGCCATGTTTGTTTGAGAAGAAGTAAATACTTACATTTGTTGCTAAGATCATTTTGTAAAGATTTAAGAAGATTTCGTGCATGAAAATAAAAATTAATTGATGTAATAGAAGTGGGAACTATGAAAGAATTAGGGACGCTAGGTGTTTTTGTTGTTGTTTTGGGTCTGTGTGTGTGTGTGTGTGTGTTTCAAGGACAAGGGGCTATTTGAGGTTATGCCACGCTGAAAGAAGGCCCTTTCCTAATAATAGCACTAAAATACCGTATAGTTCACTGTTTTTTCCCCTCTAGTCCATGCTCTCTGGTATGATACTGCACATCCTATGTTGTGAAAAAATAAACAGAGCCAACAAATAAGCTCTGTAGGGTCTAGAGCAGCTGTTGTATTTAATCTACATCCTACAAAGTAATATAATAAAACCCCACAAAGATTTAAATAGGAAAATCAAATAAACTCATACCTCTGATTTTTCCTTTTGAATCGAGACATTTCAGAGTAAAAGGTTATATGTGTCTTAAGGAGGCAGTCTATAGATACGGCTTTTCTATTTAAGAGCAGAACAGATAAATGAATGTGAGAATGATGCATTTCTGTTTTTTGGACCATATTTGGATCCAAAATGTGTTTTTTTTTTCCTTCCACTGCCTCTCATAAGAGACATCCTTTTGGGCTTCATTCCAGATACAGGGTCATCAAAAAAATGCTGTATACCCAGTAGGTTTTGTTTCCTTGGGAAAGAAAGTTATTTTGTTTGAACATAAAGCTCTTTTGAAAGCAGTATTATTTTATGCTTGGGGTAGAGGTGGGGTTGATCAGTAGTTAGCAATTTTTCATTGTGCAGTGGGAAAGCTAGCTAGTGTCCAAGAACCAAAATTTAAGCCCCACTTTAGCCCTTCACTTCCTCCTGGGATGTGTCTAGTTCAAATAAACCCACGGGGTCACCCACTGAAAGATAGACATTAAGCGTGGGAAAGGAACCACCCTGTACAAAAATAGCACAAATTATAGCAGTGTAACTGCAGATGGTAATCTAAAGTATGTCTTAAAGGCCCAGCTAGAAGATGGTGCTGCCGCTCATGCCGGGAACCCAACCTGCTGGCATGGTGGCGGGGTGGGGCTGGGGGGTTGCTTTTTGTCTGTGTGATGGTGTTGCTGATGCCGTCCTGAAAAGGTACTAACACTGAGTTGTATGCTCTAAAGATAAGTTCACAAACACTTTGGGCCTACATACGCACTTCATTATAAAAGGTGTGCGCCTGGCTGTTTGCTTACGGCAACAGAGAACTAAAATTCAGCTCTGTCTTCCCACTTCAGGGGCTGGCACATCTTCACATTCATCATGTGATACACCGGGACATCAAGGGCCAGAACGTGTTGCTGACCGAGAATGCAGAGGTGAAGCTTGGTATGTGGTGGACCTGTAGCCTTATCTAATACGTGCCCTAGTGCAAAACAACAACTCTCCCGGCCCCCATTTACCAGTTCTCTAAAAGCTCAGTCGGTTGCCCACATCTTTCTATTTCTGTTTAAGAATGTGGGAAATGGGCTCATTGCTTAGCCCAGCTCCCTGCCCCCCCGCCCCCATCTGTCCTCCCTACAGCAGCCAAACTGACCTATAAACTAGATCTTGTCACACTTAAGGCTTAAAAAAACCTTAGTGGCTTCCTATTTCACTTTGAACAAAACGCACATTTCTTACCCTGCCCCATTAAAAGCCCTGCAGGATCTGGCACATACTACTCTCCCACTTCATTTCGCCTCATTTCGCAGCCCTCTCTACCCCTTCCTCTTCCTCATCACTCGTAACTTCCTGGAACTTGCCTCCGGACCATTACAGTCTGGTCCCCATTGGGAACACTTGCCCTCAGTTTTGAAGTCACAGCTTTTTCCTCATCCTCAGGCCTTCCCTGACACCCTCTGCTGTGTGTAGGACTCTTCTGCTAATTTCCTTCTTGTACCAATCACCTAATTTCTTCACTTATATTTCTCTCTCCTTTACTAGAATATAGGGCTGTTTTCTTCACCGTTATCTTCTTACCTAGCACCTAGCAAACGTAGTAGGCGCTCAATGAGTATATCCTGGATGGATGGAGCCCATGGAGATGGCTTTATGCTGGTTCTTTTGTAGTTCCTGTTTCCTTTCGCTGGATCCGAATTTGTTTCCATTCCATTGGCATCGCTTTTTAAAAATAACAGAATTAAT
>PVKH010035639.1:0-11705 GCA_004027955.1 Chaetophractus vellerosus
ATAGATCCCACCCCCTCCCCATCCCACATTTTCCCACATAAACAACATCCCTAATGAGTGTGGTACATTTGTTAGAATTGATGAACCCATTCTGAAGCACTACTACTAACCACGGACTACAGTTTACATTATAGTTTACACTCTGTCCCGCACAATTTTGTAGGTTATGACAAAATGTACAGTTGCCTGTATCCATCACTGAAATGTCATGCAGAACAAATCCAATGTCCAAAATGCCCCCATATTACACCTATTCTTCCCTCTCCCATCCCTCAAAGCGAGTTGGGAGGTCATTCCAGAGGTTACACTTATGCACATCTCAGCAGGATCTCACTGCCTGCCACAGTAAACTGTCCCTCAAATACCGGGGCTCCTGAGGGCTCCAGAAACACCCAGAAACTGTAAGCAGGGTAGACAGCTCAGGAATTCAGCCCCCTGTCACCAGGCTTCTGAAAGTAAGGCAGCAAGGAGGTGCTGTATCAGCTTCTGCAGCCTTAAAACAAAGTGGGTGCCTCTTTGGACTTTAAAATTGACCCTACGCAGTTTATTTTATTTTGTTTAACCAAGTACGCAAGAGAATTTTTTCCCTGTGGGAAAAAAATCCAATTTATCCTCTTGTAATGGTTTGGCAGTTTTATGTAATTATGAATTCCAAAATATATATTGATTTGTGCTTGTAAACTGATCTGTTAATCTAGGCATGATTAGGTTATAATTAGGGCGTTAACTGCCACGTCAGTGGGATGCTGAGCTCCACCCCTTGGTGGGTGTGGTCTCAAGTATAAAGGCTAGGCAGCAGATTTGAGTTGCAGAATTGGAGAGAAGCAGATTTGAGAAGCAGTTCTGATGTTGGAGTGAGCCGTTCGCCCGATAGTCTACAGCTGAACTTGTGGAGGAAACAGAAGCTAAGCCCGGAGAGAAACGCAGCCCTGGGAACAGAGGAACCCCGAAGCCTGAATGTTGGCAGCTGTCTTGCTGCAACACGTGGACTTTGGCGAGGGAAGAACTTTATGCTTTGTGGCCTGGTAACTGTAAGCTTCTACCCCAAATAAATACCCTTTATAAAGACTGACCAATTTTTGGTACATTTCAAAAGGCACCCTTTTGGCTGACTAAAACACCTCTTCTTCCTGATCATAGAGCTAGACTAAATGTACCAGCCTCCCCTGCAGTACGTGCGACCATTTGGCCAAGTCACTAAGTTCTGGCCAATGTGAGCAGAAGTGAGGTACACAACTCCCAAGCCCTGTGAGACACTGCCACACATGCTCTTCCTTCCTCTTGACCTGTCCTCTGGCTAGATGTCGGTGCCAAGGGGAATTCTGGAAATAACACATGAAGATGGCAGATGTTCTTCTAGACTTGGGTCCTTCAACGATTGCACGGACCACCCAGATCTCAAAACCAATCAGGAACAAGGATTATCTTATGATTGTTATAAGACAGAAACAAACTTCTATTGTGTTAAGCCCTGAAATTTGGAGGCTTATTTGTTACTGCAGCTGATATTATCCTAACAAATATAGGCACTATCTCAGGAAACTTTTCTCTGTGGGTGGAAGATGCATGTTTCCCTTGGCCAACTACTTTTTCAGAAAAGGAAAATATTCTCCAGTCTTATTAGGCATCTGTGGAACATTCTGGGAACAGCAAACTCCTGGACAACTCAGAACCATAAAAAGGATATTTTAGCCTAAGATTCTGATGTGGAGAATACATTGAAAATGACAGAAAAGTCCTCTCATTTTCAAAATAGCATGTGAAGAACTTCTTTTGCAAGCATATTAATTTTAACACTGTAAATAGCCAAAGGAGAAAATCCAGGAAGAAAAAATCCTGAAAGCAAACATGGAGACCCTAATAAGCTTCAAAACCCCGTGGAAATTACCAAATTGAAAATTAATTGGTTATTGATTAATTAAAGGGAATAGATACGGTTTTAAAAGGTGAATAAAAACCACTTATATGCCTACCCTAAAGGTCTTTTATATCATACATATCCTCTTCTTTCTACTAGATTTCTCCATGAAAGCTTATGAATCCAAATGTCAATAGCTAGAGATAATTTCCACTTTTCAGCAATCATACACTTAGCAATCAACGAAGCACGATAAACAAAATGTTGTATGTTTATTTAAATGCACAGCTCCAAATCTATGCATAATTTAAGAAGTGAAAGCTAGAGGTCACCTCAAGGAAGAACTAAAGAAGCATAAGCCTGGCGAAAATGCTTTCAGTTGCAAGTAAGATAACTTGACTTTCAATAGGCTTAAAATATACACTTGCCAAAGACTCAGCAATTCCACTCCTCATATTTGCCCAAGAGAAATAAAAACACATGTAGTCACAAAGACTTGCACATGAATGTTTGTAGTAGCTTCATTTATAAGCACCAAAGAAGATAAAAACAACCAAATGTCTATGAACAAGTGAAGGGGAACCAGATTATGGTGCGTCCTTACAAAGGAATACTACTCAACAAAAAGGGATTGTTGATTACACAGTGTGGCTGAATCTCTCAGACATTATATGGAGTGAAAGAAGCCAGACTCAGGTACTGCATATGGTACAATTCCATTTATATTAAATTCTAGATAGGAGAATCTAATCTTAATGACAAAAAACAAAAAGCAAAAAAAAATCAGTGGTGTCTGAGACCTGCTTAAGGGGACTGGCTCCATAGGAGCACAAGGGAATTTTTTGGGGTGATGGAACATTCTATGCCTTGATTATGGAAGTGGTTATGTGGATGTCTACACTTGTCAAAACTCATGGAACTGCACACCTAAAATGAGTGAATTAATTTTGGCTCACTAATGGGTTCACATTTACTATTTGAAAACACAACTTCGTTACTCAATTTAGAACCAGATAATGTTAATGGGCTTTCTGGAATCCAAATGGTTGGTGTAATACTCCTTTGGACTGTCATGTTACTCATGATTGGATTAAACAGATTATTGAGCATGAGCCCTGGTGTCCAATGCTCTCGATTAACACACTTTCAGCATTTCAGTTCATCCTTACTTACTCCATGACTAGTAACGTACTTTAATAAAACTCACCTCACTGTTGGAGGGAACTTTCATGAGCATTTTTTCTCACCTGAGCAACAATCCAGGAAGGCCTGTATTTTTATTCCTCTTTTACAGATGAAGAATTGAGGTTCAGAGCCATGAAGCTAACAACAGAGACGGACAAAAGGCCGTGGGTGCCTGAGTCTCCTGTGTCTCCATTATACCACAGATGCCTTGAAGAGCACGGAATCAAGGACCCCTGACTTTTGGTTTCAAAATCCTTACTTTTAGAATACTCAAGCACCAGAAAACATATTGGTACATCTTATTTGCTTTCACAAAACAGGTGTATTTTGCCAACATTCCCAGTCACACATCTATACCTCATGGATTCTGGAAGAGCAAATGAGAGTCACCTAAAAATGCAGCTTAAAAAAAAGATGCCCTTTACCTAAACCTTTCCATTTTCCTTCCTCCTAGGAGTTGAATGCTCTTTTTGTCAGTGGATTTGGCTAGTTAATCAAAAAGATGAAACCATCTCAAGAGGGGAATCTATGACTTACTTCTCAAGGGAAGTCAGATTATTCAATGCCAAGAAAGGCTATTTTTACTTTCCTCTGATGGTCTGCAGTGTTTTTAAAGGGCAGTACCAGGGAAGTAAAAGGAGCAGTTGATCCGGAGAAGTTCCCAAAATCTCTCTCCTTTCAGCCTCAAGCCTGACCTGTGTTATCTGAGGCCACTTAGCTTGGGTAGGTAGAGTTTGATTAGACAATAAGGACAAGTGCCTGGCTCTGCCCGTGGGGTGGTCCCTGGAGCCCCCCAACCCACTGCTGATTCTGGTCAGCCTCAACGCGAGCCCAGGAAGTCGGGTGGACCTCTCTAACTCTCGCTGCTCCCAGAAGTGGCCTTCTCTGGGCAGCTAAAGGAAAGCGGGGCGTTTTGTTGCTCATTTATCCCCACAGTGGGATTATGAGGGCCAGGAGGGAAGGAGGATGAATTATGCTTGCTCGACACGATGCAATCACTCGAAACTGCAGCAAAGTAAATCCTGCAATGGACGGTAACTCACTCTGAATCTGGCCTTTGCTTTCCTGAGCCTGTTTCTTCATCTAGAAAGTAACAGTCATTCTCTTCCTAAGTTGTTAAATTTAAATGACACAAATGTGAAAGAGCTGCGTGAATTGAGAAGAGCTGTGTGATCATTCTGATCTTTACCAGAATCTGCTTTTTTTTTAAAAGATTTATTTTTATTTATTATACATACCCCCTTTTTGCTTGTTCTTGCTGTGTTCATTTTTCTCTTCGTTCCTCTGTGTCTGCTTGTCTCCCCCTGCTGGAGTGACCTGCCAAGTCAGCTCACCGGCACGGCGGCCCGCCTGCTCATGGGGGCTTGCCTTTGCCCACGGGGGCTTGCCTTTTTGCCCGCCCGTGGGGGCTTGCCTTTGCCTTCTGGGGCTCGCCTTTGCCCGTGGCGGCGTGCCCCGCCCACATTGGCTTGCCTTCTCAAGGTGGTCTGCCCGTTCGAGGAGGCCCGGGGACCAAACCCGGGGCCTCCCATGTGGTAAACCAGCGCCCTACCAACTGGGCTATACAGCCAGCCCCCAGAATCTGCTTTTTGTTAGAGAATATTTTTTCTCAGTGTCCTTGTTGATTCTTTCACAATGGTTTGTTGAGTACCTGCTATGTGCCAGACATTTGTGCTGGAAATACAGAGAAAACAATGAAACCTTGTCCCTCCGCCTGTGGGGCGGGGAGTGTGAGGTGGAAGGTCAGGGGGCTCCTCTTAGATGCTGTGATGCGGCCCCCAGGCCCCAGGCAGCGCCAAAGCTGCGGGAGGTGGCGTCGGGGCCTGCGGGAAGCGACCCGAGCCGGGATGCCGCCTTTGTGGGGAGCCACCCTGGGCCACCGTGCTCTGCCGTCACCACCTTGGAAGCCTGGGCCGTTCAGGCCTTGACCTTGTGTTTTGTAAGTGGAGTCTGACAGGACAGGCAGCTGGTGGGTGAGGAAGGGCGGTGCACACAGTAGGCCCGCTGGCTGTTCCCGCCACCCTGTCTGCATCTTGCCCCACTGCACGGACTGCCAGTGGGCCCGGGACGCAGGGAGCCCAGGGAGACTCAGAGTGAGCACAGGGTAAATGTGTCACTTTGATCGCAAACCACAACTTGCTTCAAACACAGGAAGAAGGCAATGGCATTGCAACAAGCACGGACAACCGAAGAAAGCTATTAAATTCTTTTTTATTCCCGTTGCCTCCCTGTATTAGCCAACCACTTATTCTGAAAATGATGATATAGAAAGAAAGGAAAGTGCAGAGCCACCCACAGCTCCTTCTCATGTCCTATGGCCCTAGTACTTTCCCAGGGCTCCCGTTCTTTCCCCAGGCCCCTGTTCCAGCCTGCCTCCGTACCCAGTTTTCAAACAAGGGACGACCCACATGTCCATTTCGCACTGGGCCTACAAATCACGTAACCAGCCCTGGTGAGCAACATGTTTTACGGTACATAGAATTGGGGTTTGAGCAAAGCTTCTCAAAAGGTATAACTCTAAGCTGGGTCCCAAGGAACTATCAGAAATAGCTGGGAAAGGGGAGGGTGTTACCCATGGAAAACCAGAAACCATTTGCTTTTTCTGTCTTAAGTTGGAGCGGAATCATTGAGGGTCTGGCCAGATGTGAGGCTGAACAATACAGACAGGTGGGCTGTGGGGTGGGTCCTCTGTACTATCAGGCTTGGTTGTAAGTGGCTCATGCACGGAGCTGCCATTACTGTGCACATCCCTCCTTGTCTAACTTCCTGGCCATTGTCTTTCCCTTCATCCCCAAGTGTCACAGCACTCACAACCTTTCAAAACCAGATCAAATGTTATCTCCACCTCCACAGTTTGAGGATCATTCTAGAAGGTACACAGGCAATTTGCTGGAGAAATAGTCTGTCAACAAATGGTGCTGGAACTGTTGGATTTCAAAGAAAGTGAACATTGATCCATACTTCACACTATATACAAAACCACTCAAATGAATGATAGTCCTAAATGTAAGACCTAAAACTACAGAAATTCTCAAAGACAGAGGAGAACATCTTTGTGATCTTGGCTTTGGCAAAAATGTCTTAGATATGATACTCAAAGCATGATCTAGGGAAGAAACAATTATTAAAAGTTGAATCATCTGCTCTTTGAAAGACACTGTTAAAAATCACACACCAGGAGAAATACATACAAAGCATACAGCTGATTAAGAACTTGAATCCAAATATATAAAGAATTATCAAAATAAGTAGTAAGAATACAAACAACCCAATTTTTAAAAGTGCAAATACTTGAATAGACAATTCACCAAAGAAGACACATGGATGTTAAATAGCACATGAAAAGATGCTCAACATAAATAGCCACTAGAAAATTGAAGAAAAAAATTGAAATCACAATTAGATAGCACTATTTACCTATTAGAGTAGCTAAAATTTTAACCACTGATCACATCAGATGTTGTCAAGGATGTGGAGGAACTAGAACTCTCTTATACTGCCGGCAGGAATATAAAATGGTACAACCACTTTGGCAGTGGAGAAGGACGCAGGGGTTGAGAGGCCAGGGCGTACCACGGAGAGTTCCCAGAAAGAGATATTACAAACGGACCTGAGGAAACCTGGGGAGGTTGGGTAACAAATTAGTTTATTATCTTGATTATGTTGTTGGTTTCAAGACTGTGTGTGTGTGAATGTGTGTGAACACATCAAACTGTACACTTTAAATATATGCAGGTTATTGCATATCAACTATACATCAATGAATCTGTTTTAAAAAAACCTTTCTCATCTGGGGATTCATTATCCTATCTTGTCCCTTTTATATATATATTTAAAATTTCAGAATAAAAAATTAAAAAGAAGCATCTTTGTCTTTTTGGTGCAACATAACCAGCGTCAGGGAGGGAAAGTGCCTCAAGGTGAGTTCACATCAGTTCCCCTCCCACTGGGAACCCAACAAGGGCTTTCAGAGCTTCACACTGGAAGAGTTTTCAGGAACACGCTGGCTTTCCACAAGGCTAGCTTGACCCTTAAGATGACCCTCTTCCCTCCCCTCCACTCCTGCTGCTCCTTGCCTCAGGGCGATAAGCTCGGCAGTGGATGTTGCAGTGCAGGGCTCCCTGCAGGTCCTGGTTCCCGTGAGAACAAGCACAGATTAGGGAGAGCCAGGCAGGTACGTACTTGACTGCTTCATCACCCACTGCCTTTCTCCCAGGTAGCTCCGGCTGATTTAGAGTCAGGCAGGGCCTGAAACGGCAGTTGGACCGGATTTCTCATCCCAGTTCCAAGGACAACTAAAATCAGACCTTGGCTAGTTGCGTCCCCTCTCTGAGCTCAGTTCCCTTCTCACACATGAGGGGCTTGGTCTCTGGACTGTGGCCAAGGTCTGTTCCAGGGCTCATATTTATAAATTTTCTCCCTCTCTACTTTCCATCCTGGCAGAATAATAAATTGCAGAGTGAAACTCACAATCTGGGCTCCAGGCTGTGGCTGGAGAGAGTTGGGGGAGGAGGGTTTCGAGATGGATGGGTCTCCTCTGGGTTATAACTTCATACTCATGATCTGTGAGGTTGGAACATGAATCTTGGTCAGGGGTGGTTTCCTGGAAAAGGACACAATTCCATTTGTACTTCTCAAGCAAAAGAGAAATTTTCTAGACGCTGCAGGGATTTCTTAGAACCAAATGGTTGAAGCACAGCCAGTTCTTGCAAGAAGCTGAAACCAGGGTCCGTAAAGTCATGAGCAGTGCTTCTCACCCCAGCTCCCTCACTCTCATAACCTACCCCACACCCCCTGCCTCTTTCTCTTGCAATCCTCTAACCCTGTCTCCACAAATGCCCACTGCTATCTTTCCTCAAAGCAATATTCTGTGTGTAAGGTGCCCCCCTGGACAAACAGCTGGGAGGGAAGGCACAGAACGTGGTACTAGAGCTGCCCCTCTGGGACCCGGGCAAGGGGAGCTTCTTGTAGAAGGGGATATGGAATGGTTGACATCGAGTTCACCTGTGATGATGTTTGGGCCTCCAAGTTAATGCCCAGGGAGCAAGTTTCTTGACCTAATAACTGAAGAACAGAGTTCTCGCTTGTTCTTGCTCAAGAAAGTACCATGAAACGAACTGGCTTAAACAATTAGCATTTATTAGCGTACGGTTTTGAGGCTAAAAGAAAGCTCAAATTAAGGCATCATCAGGACAACGTTTTCTCCCTTAAGACTGGACCTCTGGGGCTGGCTGCCAGGGACCCTCGGCTCCTTTGTCACATGGCAAGGCACATGGCAGCATCTCCACGTCTGTCCCAGCCTCTTGTTTCCTGTGGCTTTCTGTCTGTCTGTCTGAAACTTCACTCCACTTATAAAAGACTCCAGTAACAGGATTAGGACCCATCCTGATTGAGCTGGGCCACACCTTCTTAACTGAAGCAGCCTCATCAAAAGGTCCTACTTGCTGTGGGTTCATGCCCACAGGTAGGGGTTAGATTTAAGAACCTGTTTTTCTGGGACACATACAGCTCCAAACCACCAGATGCTGCAGCTGCCATCTTAGACCTCTAGCACTTTATAGACAGGGGACCCAAAATCCGGCTGGTTTGTGGCAGAGTTGGGCCTGGAATTCTGAAGAGTTTAGTTCCAGCCCAGGCTTCTCTTTCAGGACGAGCTCTGTCAGAGGCTCTCCCCATGCCCGGGAAGGTGCTGATGGAGCACATGTCCAGTTCCAGGCAGGCTGGTGGTCCTCCGATGTGCCCGGCGTTAAAGCATTGAGAAGACATGGGCACTGCGGCAGATTGTTTTCAGAAGGTGACTGCGACATTAGCTCCTGCCCACACACTCTTCTTACACTGTGACCTTCATATTTCTCCCGGTGAGAGGCGGCGTCTGTCTCCTCCCTTGACGCTTGGCGGACCTTTGAGGCCACTTCAGCCAATGAAGCAGAAGTTATGCTCTGTGCTTTGAGGCTGGATCATAAAAATGCCACTCGTGTCCACTGCGTTCTCTTGGGACGTTTGTGCTGGGAAGTGAGCCACATTCTTTGAAGAAGCCAGCTGAGACCACACGGAGAGGCCACACGCAGGTGCCCCAGGCGACAGCAGGATCAGCCAACAGACGCCTGAAAGCAGCAGCTTCCAGAAGATTCCAGTCCCGTCCACCGACAAATTCCCAGCCTGTGAATCTACCCAATTGAGGCCCAGCCATCAAGGAGCCGTGGACACTGTGCCATCTAGATTCCTGGCCCACAGGACTGGTGAGTATAATAAAACACTTTTCAAAAAGAGTTTTGGGATGATTTGTAACATATCAAAAATACCCGGAACCACACTGGTAACTCATCTGCTAGCAAAACCTGTAGCTTTTTGTTTGGTTGGTTATTTGGCTTTTTTTCTTTAAGGTGGTACCAGGCAATGAACCCGGGACCTCGTCCACGGGAAGAGGCGCTCAGCCACCGAGCTACATCCGCTCCCCAATGAGAGTTGGGTTTTTTCCTCATTTGTTTGTTTGTTTGTTGTTTGCTTGTTTGTTTGGGGATTGAACCCGGGGCTCAGCCACCAAGCTACACCTGCTCCCTCAAACCTTTAGTTTTATAGAGACAGGTTTCCCTGGGTATCTTCATCCTGCCTCTCATTTTAGTAAGAAAGCCTTCCATCTTTTACTACTGATTGCTTGATTTACGTTTATAATCCCAAAACACATATATCAAACCCAAACTCCTGTATGCATGGACACTTGTTTCAGTGCCTGTTGCCCAGTGGTTGTCATCTTGGGACAAGGCAGGATTCCCCATGGCCTCCGGAAGCAGCCTAAAGACTGTCTCCGCTCCTTGGACTTGTTCCCATTCTTAACCATTCATTTTAGTGATTGCTGGCTTTTCCCCAGCTACTGCAGAGCTGGACGAATCCAAGAGCTCCATTTCTCTCAGGTGATGGGGAAACCTTCAGGACTGATTTTAGCAACTGCCAGAGGGCTTCAGTGGCCTACTCCGTTGACTGGAGAGAGCTGGGCCCCAGGGCCTCCCGTCTCATTCTACACCCAGCCCCCCATCCTAGCAGCCACGGAACGCCTCGCTTTGGCGGTCCTTTGTACCTTCCTGTGGCACCCGGCCATGACTTTCTTTCATTTGTTAGCTCCTCTCATTCTGACATACTCTGATAATGGCCATCGGCAAAGCCCTCGCGTGGCTGCAGAGAACACAGGGCCACTTCTCCAACACAAACATTCACCCTGTGCCGGGTGCCGTGCCAAGCACCTGGGACACAAACCTGAAGGAGAGTCAGGGCAGCCTCGCAGGGGCTTCAACCCATCTCGTGCTGTCTCCACTCTGACCCACCATTCAGCATCTGGTTTTCAGGATAAACAAGCAGTAGCAGCGCTGCCACCGACTAACTGTGGGACTCGGGAGCATTTCTCAGTATTACTGAGCCTCCATTTCTTTATCTGTAAAATGGGAATGATACTGCCCAGTACAAAGGCCGTGCGGGAGATGAGGTCACCGCCCAAGGTGCAGAGTTCAAAGCCAGGCGCACCAGAACCCGGGAAGCGTTACTCTTCTTTCCTCATCTCTAAATCCAGCAAATGCCTGAGCGAGCCCGGCAAGGCCGGGGGCAATTCCCAGCTGGCCCACAGGACTGACCTCAGTTACAAGGCCTCGGGTGGGTGCTCCTTCACCTTCAGGCTGAGCGTCAGCTGTTGGAAATAGAAAATGAAGCTGGGACTTGGGGGAAGGGGGTACTTGCAGGCTTGTATGGCATTGCCTGCCTCTGGGGAAAGCTTGCGTTCATGTACTTTCAGTGGAAGTTGGCGTCAGTGAGTCATCCAGAAAGGACACACAACCCAAACAGACTCGATACAATCCTTCCTTGAGATTTTAAAAATGAGAGCCAAGGGGAGGAGACTTTCCTTTCCAGCGGCAGAGCCTGGGAGAGGTGAAGCCAGGTGGCCGTAGCCGCAGCAGTCTCAGGAAGCGAGGGGGGCAGAGACCAGAGGCAGGCCCCCTTCTGGGGCACTGAGGTTCTGGGCTGCCGTGTCTGGCCAGCCCTGGGTTGATGACACGGGCAGTAAATCCTTTTCTCTTAAGCAGGTTCACGTTGCTCTCAAACACTTGCAGCCATGAAATTAAGGGCAGAGAAAGTCTGACCTTTACAGTGCAGTTTTGAGGAAAATAAAGAAAACTGGAGAAATAAGTTACATGTGGCAGGCACAGAGAGCTGCCCGGCCACGAGAAGCATGGCGCCTGCCAGCCTCCGGCCCTGAGCATCCGGGTCTGCCTGCGCTTTCACGCCAAGGGTGGCCCCAGCCGCGAACGGCCAGGCGACGGTGGAGCAGTGCTTGCTGCTCTCTGGGCGGCTCCACGTGGCGCAAGGACCGGCCACCTCCACCCAGGGCAGCGGGCAGCTCCCACCCCGCCAACCCCCATGTGGCCGGCAGAGGCTTTGCCAAGGCGGCATTGCAATCAGGGCTCTTCTGCCCAAACTTGCTCCCTCCTTCTCCCTGTCAAAAGTGTTACTCCTCAATAAGTTTCGTATTTCTTAGTATCCCAACATTTGAGGAAGCCCTAAATTTGGGGCTAAGTGGCCAGCCCCCAGCCAGTTTAAAATAACACAACTAATGTCATGAATGCTTTCATGGCATAGTTCTCTAAAGCAGACCACAGAGGAAACGTGCTTTCTAGCA
>PVKH010035640.1:0-11706 GCA_004027955.1 Chaetophractus vellerosus
GCTGCCGACAATCCTTGGCTCCTTGGCCTCATGGCAAGGCACGTGGCTATGTCTGCTGGTCTCTCTCCCTGTTCTTTAGGGTTTCAATGGTTTCAGCTTCTTGCTTCCCTGGCTTTCCTTTCTCTCTGTATTCATTCCATTTATAAAGGAACCCAGTAATAGGATTAAGATCCATCCTGGGCCACATCTTAACTGAAGTAACCTCATGAAAAGCTCCTACTTACACTGGGTTTATACCCACAGAAATGGATTAGCTTCAAGGACATGTTCTTTTCTGGGATACACACAGTTCCAAAGTACTACACAAGGTGAAGACCATTTGTTTTAAAGACCATTAGCTATTACCTTCCTCAACCTTCTTCTTGACTCCCAAATCTCTACTTCTACCTGTATTCTCTCCTTGGATTTTAAACTCATTACACCACTGCCCTCATTCCTAAGTGGAGTAAGTACTAGGAGAACTGACACCTTTCACTGCACTGTATGCTTAGTACTGTGCAAATAATTACATGTACCTGTCTGTCTCCTCAAATACAATGTGGTCTCTAAAAGGGCAGGTACTATCTCATTTACTCACATATTCCTGGAAATTACTAGCTTATAGCAGCTACTTATAGATTTTTGTTATATTAATTCAACATTAAACTCTTTTTGAAACAAAAGTAACCAGCATTGAAGGTAGGAATAATGAATTAAATAGTGCCCTAGGGGATAAAACTACAACAATTAAATGCTTGATTGTTATTAGTTACACTTATTATTACCACTATCAGTTTAAAACTGTCTTTCCTTCCCAACTACAAATCCATTAAGTCAGGGAAAAAAAAGAATACATTATTCCCTAAGATGCTGAGGTAAATTAAAAAACAAAACAAAACAAAAACACAACTATAGCTTGGTTCTTGATACTAATTAGGTCTATCAATATAAAATGACAAATAAAAAAAAACACCAACCTTTCTTCTGTGCATTCTGCTTTCTCTGTTCCATCAATCTCAATTTCTATCAGCTCCTCTGCTTCTCTTTTAGTCATGGTTGACGTATTGCAAAAGATCAATTCTGCAAGAGTTAAATTTTAAGATATTCTGAAATTTTCTGCATAAATATTTCATAAGAAGTAGAGACCCAATTCAAATAAAAGCAGATGGTACATAGAAGGGAAAGTAATCTTCACAAGTAACAGATGATATTTCTAAACTAGTTTTTGTTTAACTGGTGTTAATTAGCCTGACATGACTTCCATCATTCTATTTGACTTATTAGGATATATTTAGGCCCAATCTCAATCATTAAGTTAATTGAAGTTATTTCAAAAAATCAAATGAGGGGGCTGGCTATAGCCCAGTGGATAGGGCACCAGTTCACCACATGGGAGGCCCCAGGTTCGGTTCCCGGGGCCTCTCCGAGCGGGCAGACTGCCTTGAGAGGGCAAGCCGCTGTGGGCGGGGCAGAGCCGCCGTGGGCAGGGCAAAGCCACCACAGGCAGGGCAAGTTGCCCGCTAACAGAGCAGAGCCGCCCACAAGCAGAGCAGAGCCGCCCGCGAGTGGGGCAAGCCACCTGCGCGGTGAGCTGACTCAGCACATCGCCACAACGGGGGGAGACAAAGCAGACACAGAAGAATGCAAAAATGAACACAGCAAGAACAAGCAGAAAGGGGGGGGATATGTAACAACAACAACAAAAAAAAACCCACTCTTAAAAAAAAATTCAAATGAAAGGGCATATTAACTATATAAAAGCAACTCAGTCCTAATAATGAAAATAATGGATTCAACTCTGCAGCTTGAAAATTAACAGAGATTAATAACAATGTTCAGTAAAAATCTGTACCATATTAGCAGTATTTACTACAGAACACCGCATGGATACAGGGATATAAATTTAAGGTTAATCATGGTTGGGATTTGGATTACAAATTATATATCTTATGAACCCAAATCCAATATTCTAATACAGCAATCTAAAGAACAAACAAAAAAAAAACAGATATGTATATGACTGCTCTTCTTACACACTAAATATTTTCCATGATTTATTTTTCTATGTTACGATTTCTTTGTGGCCAGTTCTGAGGGGGTTACTGCTCTAAGTTCCAGGTTCTGTTATTAACTACCTCACTGCCAGTCAATGAATTTGTCTTTGGACTCCATATATACTCTTCAGTCTGTAGCACCTTTAGAGTTTTCTAAGTTCATTGCAACATCTAAAAAGGCACATCTCTGACATATAAAGAATGTCCCCTGTTATTTAGTATTCCAACATCTGGCAAAGGAATGTGTTCCCACTTTCAAGATTCAACAAAATGAAGAATCCAAATATTCATTCTATTAATAATAACCAGTATTTATTGAGTGCCACCAATGCAACAAAAGCTTTAGACAGAACTATCTTATTTTGAGCCCATCCTCATATGAAAACTATCACAGGGTACTGAGCCTAAATTGTTTATGGCTCCATAAAGCCACTCCAAGTCTATCAACCTAAGTACATTATGTTCCAGGTAGAGTTGAACCATGGTTTGTTCAAAGATAGGTTCTATATTATATACACTAGTATGAGAGCCACCACCCTTCTCTTACCTGAAACACTGAGACAGCCTCATAACAGGTTTATCTGTGGCCACACTTTTCCCTTGTGGTAGGTATGTACCCCAGAAAAAAACATGTTATTTTAATCCCATTCCTGTGGGTTGAACCCATTGCAAACTGGACCCTTGGAAGATGTGTTTTTTTAATGGTGTGGCCAACTGTATCAGGATGGGTCTTAGTCCTACTATTGGAGGCTTTATAAAGCGGGAAAGCCACAGGGAGAAGCTAGAAGTCAAATGAATCTGGAAGAGAAAGAAGACATCACCATGTGACAGAGAAGCCAAGGAACACAAGGACTGCGCACCAGCCAGAATGCTAATGACCCTAGGAAGCCAGCCTTTTAGACTGTGAAAACATGAGCCAGTAAATTCCTGTTGTTAAGCCATCCTATCGGGTGGTATTTGTCATAGCACCTGGGAAACTAAGCTATCCCCCTACAGTCTCTTCCCAGTCAATACAACAGCCAGAGTGTGATTCTTTTTAAAACTAATCAGAATCATTTCACTCAGTTAATTAAAACCAGTCACAGATTAAAATCCAAAGACTTCACAATGACCATCAAGGCCCTACAAGAAATACCCTTCAACCCACTATTGCTTTGATGCCCTCTCCTACAATTCTTCTCCCACTCTGGCCTCCTAGCTTGTTCTCTCATCTTCATGCTTTCTGGGCCCACCTGGAATGTACTTTTCCTAGATGCCCTCTTGGCTAAATCTCTTGCCTTTTTCATTTCTCTCAATAAATCTCATCTTCTCAAAGAGGTATACACCTGACTACTTCATTAATTCATTTAATCTGCCTCCTCTTACTCCTTTTTCCACTTTTCAGTAGCACTTGCCTTCTAACATACTATATCATTTATTTATTATATTTATTGACATTCTTCTGTTGGATCTTCATCAAAAAGATCAAAATTTTCCAAAAGTGACTCCAAGCTTAACTTAAATTGGTTTGATTTGACTAGGGACTTTCCTTTACTTCTTGAAACAGGAAGGGCTTCACCTGGTGTCTTCACCAGGGCCTCTGTGGTGGTGGAAAAATGATCCAGAACCTATGAATATGTTAGATTCCTGAGCAGGCGGATTCAAGGCTGGAATTAAGATGGAATCAACTGACCTTAAAATAGGGAGATTATCCTGGATTATCTGGACAGGCCCAATGAAAATTATAAGGGCTCTCTAAAATGGAAGAGGGAACTGAAGGGCCAGAATGATGACTGGCTTTGTAAGATCAAAGAACTGTGCCCTCAGCCAAGGAATGGGAGGCAGGCTCCAGAAGGTAGAAAAGGCAAGGAAAGGGACTCTCCCCCAGAGACTCCAGAAGCAATGGGCCTTGCTGACACCTGATTTTAGTCCAGTGAGACTCATTTCAACTTGACTTCCAGAACTGTAAAATAATAGATTAGCAGTGTTTTTAAGCCTCTAAATTCATGGTAATTTGTTACAGTAGCACTAGAAAACAAATATAGTCTCTTTCCTCATTTTAGAGGGGGCTGCAACTTTCTTCAGGTCTCAACCTCTCCAACTGCTGGGTAGCTGGTTTTCAGAAAACTTAGGCTATACGCAGCTAACATCCATATCCATACAGCCTACTAGCTGGAACAAAACAGTCTGATTTTTCCCACATTACTAAGGTTGCGCTCACACTTGCCGTATAACAAGGAAGAGCAAAAAAGGGAATAGGGTTCTTCACTAGAATACACACACACAATGCATGTCCAGCTGACTCCCTAGATCCCAGCAGATTTCTGTTTAGGATGACAGAAGGATGAAGGACTTTTATCTTATTTTCTTGTTGACCTTGGCCTAGTAAGTCTTCCCCTTCTCCAATAAAGCCTACTCATTAACTGATATTATAATATAAAATTGTGGAATCCACCCTGAGCTTTATCCTGAGATGGTAACCCAGTAGGGACCTACTTTGAGGGCAAAATTTAAGCTCCACAAAGAAGTTATATTTGTTCACAAATATATATGACATATCTTGAACAGTGGCTCACTCTTAGTATCTACATCATTAATAAGTGTTGAAATGAATATTACCAGGACTATTTCACACCATATAAACTTAACACCAGATGCCTTAAAGACCTAAATGTGAATGGTAAAACTATAAAACTAGAAGAAAACAGCACAGATTTTTTGTGGCCTAATTGCAGAAAAGGATTTCTTAAATAAAATTTCAAGAAGCATAAACCTGAAGGAGAAAACTGAAAGATATGATTACATATTTTAGGAAAATTGTGTTACTCATAGTCTTTGAAATGATCTTTTTCTTTCTCAGTTCTCTAAATTAATCCTAGAGAAGCAATGGAGATATTTGGGAAACTTTCCAAATCTTTGATAACAGTGCTTGAGAGGGTCTTAGTTCTTTTCCAAGCCCCCAGGATTCTATGTCAATACTTCAGAAAATGGAGAAGAGAACATTACTTGGGGCCTCTTCACCACAGGGCAGAGAAACAACTTCACGTATTTTTCACTAACACCCTGGTTTCTCCTATATTAAGTCTAACCTTGGGTTCAAAACATTTCACAAAATGGATACAAACTAAACTTGACTCTAACTAGAAATTATGGGAAAGATTAGTATCTTTAAAATACAAATGTCCAACATACCCTTGTGGAAGCACAGATGAATTTGAGAATTGTTTTTCTTCAGTGGAAAGCACTAGCAGCTCATGAAGTTTAGAGAAAATTTTACCAATGTAGAATAATAGGATAAAAAAATATTAAGTGCAGTGTAGGAGAACCGGCATTGATGAGCAGCACATTTCCCCCAAGTTAACAAATATCTATGTAAGGGGAGCTGGGGGAGGGGGAGAAAGAGAATGTATGTATATACCCAAAGAAGAGAAAGCAGACATGGTAAAAAGTTAACAACTGATGACTGCAGGAGAAAAGTATATGGGTGTTCACTGTAGTGTTTGTTTTTTCTTTCAATTTTTCTGTAGGTTTGAAGTTTTATAAAATAAAAAATTGAGTGGGGTGAAAAATAAAAGTAAACCGTTTTCATTAAGTAACCAGCCTCCAGACTCTGATTTGACTCAATTTAGCTTCTAGCTCATTATTTGTTACTTCATGACTATATACTCTTCATAATATATGCTTCTGTATATACAATCCAAGTAAAATGACTCAAATTCATTCAGTGTCAGGGATGTCTAATAATAAGGAAGGCTGGAGAGCCTGGATCAAACTAGAGAGATATACATAATACTCCTTTAAGTAGTTTTTTCTGCAGTTTGAGACAACCCAGTATTTCTCTCATTTCATCACTGCCTTGTTCTTTACTTTGCTCAAATGAATCCTTCTGAATCTTTGTCCCACCCACGAGTCAGACCTACTCCTGTTATTTATGGAAACTATTTATGAAGTGTACTTTATTTCTAAATTACTCATCATCATCTCGCAATACAATATTAGTTTGGCATTATACCTCAAGCCGTTAGTCTAACCAAACTATGATGCCTAAACGCAAACATGCACAAGTTAGCTCCAAGTACACACAAAAAACTAAAAAGACTGGCAAACTGCATTAACCCATTATTATCCCCTTCTCTCACTTCCTCGTTTTTTTTGAAAAGAAAGCCAAAGGACATCATATACATTAATGTGGCTTTGGTGCGACTACGGGACAATTCATGAAGTGAGACTGAACCCCTGAGTCCGACGAGACTGTTTTACACATTCCTCCGGAAGCCCCGGGGCGTCAGGACCAGACAGGTCGCGCGGGGACTGCAGAACGCCGCGAGCAGCGAGAGGACAAGGAGCGGTGAAACCGGGCACGTACAGCCCGAGTCCCCGGGGCGCGGCAGGCCGGCTCCTAGGAGCGCGGACTCCCCGGGCCCTGCGCCGCGCGCCCCCCGCCCCTCCCCTCCGCTCCCGGCGCAGCCTCTCCCGCCCCTCCCCACCCGGCTCCCTCAAGTCTCCACGAACGGAAATGGGAGTCACAGCGCCGGGGACCAGCGGAAACAAAACACAGAGTTGGCCGCGGGGGGGCCGCTGTGGGGGAGAAGGCCCCGGAACGAGGCCGGCCCGCGTGGGCCCGCGCTCCGCTTTTCCCGCAGCTGCACTCACCCGCTCCAAAATCGACCCAGTCGCCCTCGCCAGTGCTCCTGAGCCGCCTGAGAACGGCAGCGGCCCCAGCTCCACGTGCAGCCTCTCTCCGGGTAAGACCTGCAGCTCCCGCAACTCGAGTGTGAGGCCCCGGGCCTTTCCCGCGGAATCGGCGCTGAGAAATCCCAGCCCCCCCCTCCCGCCTCCCAGGCGCCCCCGGGTCCCGGACTACAACTCCCAGCAGGTTGCGCGAAACGAACGCCCGACCCAACGGAGTATCACGAGGCACAACGCCCCAAATCCGCTTTGTGTTACACTCTCTTGCTTTCCCAGTACATTCATACACGTCAACAACCCCAAGTAACAGGACGCTGACTCGGACGGGGTTAGGGAGGGGGTTGAACGGGGGGAGACTCCAAAGTGCGCATGCGTACAGAACAAGGTTTCCAGGAGTCAAAAAGAGTGCGGGTCAAGTTAATCGAAGGAAAGATGGCGGAGCCTTCGCCAGGGGACCCGGAAGCACTTACCCTCCACTTCCTCCTCCTGTTTGGTTTCTGCCTCACCTACTGCCGTCCGGTCGCGGACTGTCTCCGAGACGCTTCCTGTCCGGTGAGCGTCGACCGACTTAAATCGGTGTCCCATAATGCATTGCGATGGCGGGGAGGCGCGTGGGGGCGGAGCCAGGGCCGGAAGTAGAACTGTGGCGGCGGCGGCGGCGGCTCTGTCGGCTCTGTCGGCTCCGCTCTGGAGTGCAAGGTGATTGGGAGGGTACTTAGAACAGATTGACCTTTCGGGACCCTGGGTTTCTTCACCGGGCATGGACTGCCTATGACCTCTGTTCTCCAGTAGGAGAGAGCATTCTTCTAGCCTGGGCACCCTCACGGCCTGGCCCGGGGTCACTGTTGACCTCAGGGCTTTTAGGTCCCGAAGCTTGCGCTAAGCTCAATAAATAATCCTCACGATAATCTCCCAGGGGACAAGCGGAGCGGGTAGCGCGAAAGCTGGTATCCTAGGGGTCACGGGCTTGCACCCCCTCAGGGGCAGCCCAAGGTCAGGCGCGAGGGAAAGGGTCGCGGCCAGGCCTGCCCGACCGGGACGCGCAGGAAACGCCTCTTACGAACTACTTAAGCAGGCACCGTAAGAAGGAAAAGTGTGATAGTAATCTTAAAAGTTTGTGTTTCAAATAAAAATGTTGATGGGACTGAAACTTCGTTAGCTTATGGGATTGAATTTAGAAGTATGCACTGAAGAGGCAGTGAACGGACTATTTGACCTTTGGCTAGTTAATCACCGCTGTACATCGGCGAGTCTTGCTCCCTCCCACCACAATGCCGCTGCACATCCTGTACCCTTTTCTTGCAATTCTCCGCTCTCATCTGTTACCTTCCCATCCTTAGGGAGCAACTCCCCAGTCTTCTTGACTATTTCTGATTCCTGTCATTGGTCTTCTTGGTACCTCATAGTACTCGAATATGGAACTTATCGCAGTCAATATTTTACACTTGTGTAATATCGTGGTTCTGAGTGTGGTGGATGGTCCACACCCAGTATATATTTGTTCAATGAAAAAAATGAAGGAATAAGGGAAAAGAACAAGTTTGGCACTGAAAGGTGTGTTTCTTTCTTGGAGAAGTTGAATTTGGGATGCTGCAGGACTTATGAGGGGATAAGAACTTTTGAATATATAGTTCTGGAGTGCAGGAAGAAGACAAGAATTAGAGGTGCGATTTGTGAATTATTAATCCTTAGAAAATGGGTAATCAAAACACTGGAGATGGATTTCATCCATGTTGTAGTAGAAATAACATCATCTTTGCATTCATCTTTAGAGCAAATTAACTGGGAATATGAACAATTTTAATAGTTTTTCTTTACATAGTTTTATCGTGTGTAAAGGAGGGATAAGAACACCCTCCTCATCAATATTACTGTAAGGGTACAAGAAGGGAATATATATATGTAGAAGTACTTTGTGTGTGTATATATATACACACACACAAATACTTTGTATATCTGGGCTGAACAAATATTAGGTGACCTTATTGCTGTGTGTTAGGCCTCTCTTTAGGTTCCTGAAGAAATTTGAGTTGCACATAATTTTTACTAAGTACCTTGGATCGAGTACTTAGCCTCTAAGCCTTGGTTTCTTTCTCTATAAAATGAAAATAACAAGTGGCACCTTATAGGGCCATTCATTGTTTGTTTGAAGTCTTTTCTCAAGTATTTATTTCCTATGGGGTATAAGAGTGGAATATTATGAATTCTGTTTCTTCAAATAGTTTGCTTTCAGTCTAGATAAAGCATATCTTGTTGATTATAGAATTTCTTTTGGTGGTTTTTATATGCTATTCCAGGGTTTCTCAACCTCGGCACTGTTGACATTTTGTGCATTATAGAAAGTTTAGCAACATCACTGGCCCCTACACACCAAATACCAGCAGTACCCACCCCAGTCAAGACAACCAAAAATGTCTACACATGTTGCCAAATATTCCCTTGAGGGTAAAATGTCCTCCTCCCTGTTTATGAAATCACTGTGCTGCTCCACTGCCTTCTAGATTAGTGCTTCTCAAACTCTCAGTGGCAAAGGGCTATTTTTTTCCCCAACCATTGTGGAAGGATACTTTTGAAGAATACAATAAAAATGAATTACTAGAAAAATAAAATAAATAAAATGAAACAATGACACCCAAAATACAAGTACTAGTTTTTTATTAAGACCAACAGATATAAATTGCTTTGTCAGATTGCTGTAAAAGTTTCTAAATGCTTATTCCCAATTTCTGTATTACTTCAGATCAGTAACACAATTTGTATGCTACCACTGATCCACGGACCACACTTTGAGTAGCACTATTATAACTTAATACAAGTCCAGTGTCAGTATGATGATAATGATGATTGTTAGGTAATTTTGGTGGGTAGAGCCAAGGGAAGCATGTTAACATATCAGAATTTGACACTCTCTCTAAGGTTTAGAAATGTTCCCAGGCTATATTGAGATGTGAATCTTATATCACCTTTCCAACATAAGAATTGGTAAACCCTTTCCATTAATAGACTATCTTTCTTCATCTGAGGAAAATTTTCTTCTTCTGATTATTTATTCCTTCTTAGCTAGTCTTTTACTGGAATTCTTGTTGTCATGTATCTGTTGTAATTTGAAATTAGGTCTTTTCAGGCCACTAAATCAAATCTCTGTAAAGATAATCTTTAATTTATCCACTGAATTTTTTTAGAGTAGAAAATCATATTCTTTAGCTTCCGGAAGTTTAAAGACTTGGAAGTTTTTTAGTCCTCGTTTTTTAAGATTCAGGCTTCTGTCACATTCAGAAATTCTCTTTCACTGCATGTGCTCATTAGATTATTACCACTTGATCCTCTCCTTGGTTATTACTGAGCTTCCTGCCCAGCTCCCTTTTGGCTTTTGAGGAAGTCACGTAAACCAGGCACATCAGTACTAGCCCTGGTCCAAGATCAACTTTATAGAACAAGAAACACCCCCTACCAGATCCTGAGCTTTCTTTTGTCCTTAACCCCAGTGGAACCACAGGCCTGAGTTGTCCGCCTGCTCTTAGGTCCCCATGGGCTTTTGGTTAAGAAGAAGCAAAAAAAACTTTCTATAAGGAGGGGAGAGGGGAAGGGAGCTATGGTCAGATGACTGTGTTACCAGCATTCTACTCTCCCTAGACTGAGTTCGGAAGAATTAAATCTGTAGCAATTAGAATTAGATTCCCATTTGATGATATATTTAGTTATTTTACAATTATATATATTTTAAAGTATGTTGATATTCTGGTTCTTGTTTTCAGTAACACGGAAGCACCATGATTCTTCAGAGGCTCTTCAGGTTCTCCTCCATTATTCGGTCAGCCGTCTCAGTCCATTTGCGGAGGAACATTGGTGTTACAGCGGTGGCATTTAACAAGGAACTTGATCCTGTACAGAAACTCTTTTTGGACAGGATTAGAGAATACAAATCTAAACGACAGTAAGTGGGTAGATAATCAAGTATGTAAATTTCAAGATGGTGATTTTAAAAATTACTTAGGGAACTGGCTGTGGCTCAATTGGTAGGGCTCCAGTTTACCACATGGGAGGCCCCGGGTTCAGTTCCCGGGGCCTTCTCGAGCAGGCAGACCACCTCGAGAAGGCAAGCTGCCGCGGGCAGGGCAAGCCCCCGCGAGCAGGCAGGCCGCTGCGTGGTGAGCTGACTTGGCGGGTCGCCGCCGCGGGGGGAGACAAGCAGACACAGAAGAACGCAAAAATGAACACAGCAAGAACAAGCAGAAAGGGGGGGGGGGATATATAATTAATAATAATAATAAAAATTACTTAGTGTGTGAAAGTGACTGAGACTTCCATTGAGCTGATTGCTGGCATAAAGGATCATTTGGTGCCCCAAAAGAAAATAGAATCTTATCCCTAACTTTATCTTCCTTAAATGGGTTTCTAGGGAAATCCCCATAAAATCTATTATCACTTGAGATATATCCTTATAATGTCATTTATCATAAACTAGAGTCAATTCATACAAGTTCATAGGATATGGGAAATCATCTAGCAACTATATCTTAGAAATCTAAATCTCTTAGACATTGGTTAGCCTGAGGTCATAAAAACTAATTGGGGAAAAACATATACTCTTAAATGTTCTAACTCTGAATTTAGTACCCTTTCTGTAACATCATGATTTGGGAGAAATATATAAATGCAATGTTGCAGGTCTTTGGGATGTCAAAGAACAGAAGACTCTGAAATGGTATAAAGCAAGTCTAGGAAAAACATTATAGAACCACACAATTTTAGAGATGGATGACAACATTACCTATCGAGTTAAGCCCCCTTATCTTAGGAAAAATGGTATATATATATAACCATAGTTAAATTTTCTTAGAGCTATCCACAGTCTACCAAGTACAGAGCACTGGCCTATTAACTATGGTGAGCCACAAAGAAAGGGGCCACATTGCATTTCCACAATATTCCTAAAATCTGATAAAAGTAGAAAGCTTGTGAGCAGGTAACTATAAGGAAAACCAGGTATGGTGCTAAGGTAACA
>PVKH010035641.1:0-11712 GCA_004027955.1 Chaetophractus vellerosus
AAAAAAAAAATGTTTTTATTCCATTCTTAAATAAACACAACTGCTTATCTATGGGATGGTGTGCCTGTTGGACACTGCACAGCTTCTCCAACCTTCTCAAACAGGCACCCTCATTTCCTGTTCTATATTGATTTTTCACACAGAACTTGCATTTTATCACAGCAACCACAGAAAGCCCAGCTTGGAAAGCTATGACATCACTGAAAGGAACATAGCACAATCTAATGTGAAACTCTGCCCTAACTCCAACCAGTGTTCTCACAGTGTCCGACAGAAGTTGAGGCCCCTGGCGGTGTTCCTGTGAGTTCACTGTGGTGCCCTGGGGTACCCTGGCACACAATTTGGGAACCATGTCTGGGATCCTAACTATCATGTATAACTGCATTTCTATGGGGCCACTTGAGATGAATTTATGGAACACAACTGGTTTGTGAGTTGAATAACTGATGGCACTGATCCCCTACTAATGGAGAAGCAAGATTACCTAATAAAGGAAACAAAGATAAACTGCAGTGCCTCCGTTTAACTGAAGCCTTCCGGCCTCTCCGCAAACAAACCTTGTCCCTGAGTTGGAAAATGCTTTCTTTCCCTTCTGTCCTCTGAATAAGAAAAGAAACATGGTCAGGTGAGGGCAGGATAAAAGGAGACCTGACTGGGCCTGAAGCAGCCACATGGGGTATCCATACCCAAATACTTGAGGCCCAACTGTATATTCAGAAGTACACTAAATTGTCCTTGCTTGATAGCCGCCATATCCAGCTGCTGCAAATACCACATTTGGCTAGCATCTAGTACCCAGTGTTCTTTTTTCTGGTAATCACCAAAGCAAACCCATTAGGGCCTATAATCCTTGCACTTTTTTTAGTTTGATAGAAAGGGCAAGGCTTTCTCTGGCACTCAGCTCCAATAAACTATTGAAGAGCTAAGTATGAACAAACAGGGCCATTAGTACTCAATATTCATATCGTTTCTCCCCAGCACTCCCTTTTACAAGCAACTAGTGAGGTTTAATAGTAAGACGAGAAGGGTGCCCAGATGATGTGTCTACAGTCATTTAAGACGAGGTTTGAATGTCAGCTCAATGGGGAGTGGCCTCGATTAAGTCAATCAAATTTTTTGAGCTCTGTTTTTATCATCTGTAACATGAGCACAATTACATTGTGAAGACTAAATAAGATGTAAAAATGACTTAGCATTGTGCCTGGGATAGAGTAGGATTTCAATAAATGCTTCCTTCCCATCAGTTTGGTTCTGCCTCTAACTGGCTGTGTGAACTTGGGCAAGTCACTTAGCCTCTCTGGGCCTCTTTTTCATATATAGGTACATACACGTACATGTGTGCACATACATACACATACATCAAAAAGAAAACTAAGAAATTGGACTAAATTTTTCATAATATAAGCAATACCCTTTTAATACTTTGTTGTTGCTTTTAATGGTTTACTCTGGGATGGATCCCCCCATTTGAATGAATGAATGCCTACTAAACAAGCTGCTGGTACTTCATAGTTTGTTCTCCTATTTTTATTGCTCAAAGACCAAAAACCTCTTATTAACAGGAGCTGACCAGGGCTACCATATCAGGTCGATAAAATTCGCTCCCAAAGCCAAGAAAATGCGTGTTTTGTCACGAGTATATGAACAATTTCATTTGGCATTTTGAAATACGGAAACAGAAGAAAATAGTCCTAGTGTCTCAGCTCACCACTAGTGAGCTCTGGGCCGTCCTTTCAGGCCCTCTGCACTGAGATCCTGTGGTTCGGTCTCACCAAGGGCATGAAGGTCGCTATTGGGAGCAATGCTCTCCTGACCCGGCCGCCATCGCTGTCACCGTAAATCAGGGATCCTCGCTCACCCTCCCTCCCACCCAGGCTTGTTCAGCGCGCATGCCCACATTGTCAGACTTGGTTAGCAACCAACTCTGATTGAGCCCCTCCCAAAACTCCTGCCAACGGGGGACTGGACACCTGAATTTAAGTTTCCTGCTCTCTTGCTCACATTCTGCTTTTTCTTCAGCAGACATGGAGGGGAGATTTGAGAAGGCGCTATAAAGGGAGGAGAGAGGGTGGTTTCAGAAAGGCTCCTTAACCCAGAGACACGGATAGTCTGCTTTCAGGCACAGCCCACGTTACAATGAAGAAAGAATTCTTGGCTGAGTCAAATCCAGAGCAGAGGAGCACTCAGTACTAACCGCTGCCGCCCACAGCATACACGACTACCCACCCTCACGCTCACTGCTCATCCTGCCTTCTAGAAGCTCAGAAACTTAGGTCTGCTTTCCTCTTTGTTTCCTTCACTGCCTTCTGTAGCTCTGTTATTCTCTAAAACACCCTAGTGGGAGCATGCTAAGGCCGGCGGTAGCCCATTTCTTCAACAGCACCGTACCTTGTACCTTTTCTCCCCTTATAGAGGCTGAAAATGTTCCACTTTGATTTCCAAAGCCCCAGCATGTTTACACAGTGCCAGGAGGGGAAGCTTAGCTCTGGCTGGCGGTTTGTGCTAATTGTCTGGCCGCACTTTAGAAAGAGGCTTTTTGAATCTGAGCATTTAGGGAGAAAGTAGAGAAGTGTGGCTGTATGAAAGAGCAATTGATGTTAAATATTCATGCTCTGCTCTCTCTTAATCAAAATCAGTAACCCCCATTGCTTAGCTGCAGTCTTGCTGGTTTCTTCCTATGGTTGTGCTAAGGGAACTTGGATACCAAACAAGACCCTCCACCCAAAGCAAAAAACAAAACAAAAAACAAAAACAAAAACAAACAAACCAAAAAAAAAAATCACAAAAAAAAAAAACAAGAAGCAAAAATAAAGCAAAAAGCAAGACTTAGGTGCTTTTAAGTTTGAAGTGTGTCTAGTTAATATTGTGCAACTCAGCACTGTCTGTTTTCTCAGAGATGTTGAATGGGCCACAATAGTTATCCCTTCCAGCCACATTTTAGAGCCACTCCCCGTTTATTCCCTACTCTTGTATTGAGTTCAGCAACTTTGTCCTTGCTTGAAAACCAGATACTTTCTTAAATAACCCTTATAAACTAACTGCATCATATTGTGGTCAATTTTTCAGAAATGATAAAATTATTTTACAAAATAGAGAAAAAATTGACTATAAATTAACAAAATATGGTAATAAAATCTCATAGGTTGTTTTAGTAAAAACTTTCAGATCTTGTTTCCAGAACTTTTAGGAAATAAACATTTTATATTTTCATTTTTTGCTTTATTTTTAAAAGCCCATATAATATAACCACAGGAACTTTTTAAATAGTTGCTTAGTTTAAAAGGAAAAAGAAAAACAGCTTTTACTTAAAAATCATTCTGTAGCTATATTTTTTCAAGTTTTCTATGAGTATGTTTTACCATTATAATAAAAATGATAAAAGTTATAGTTTTAAATAACTGATGAGCATTTGCTGAATTTTATGATTTAGAATTCATCAATTTCTTTCCTTACCTATGTCGTCTGCCAGGGAAATGGTAGTGAATGTGCTGTCCTCCTCCTCCTCCTCTTTGCTGGGCCCGTCCATCTTGTTCAATTTTCAGTCCTGTTAGGGAGAGAAATGAGGGCAGGGAAGAGTGGCAGTTGTCCCATGTGATCACCTTGTTAAATCATTAATAAACGAGCGTCCATGCAAGCAGGTGCTCTGTGATCCTTGCACCAGCCATCCTCTTCCTGCTTTCCACCTGAGAAGTTTTATCTGAGTATTTTGTCCCTAACTGGAAATGGTTAGAGATGCAAGTGAAAGAGTCACAACCCTTTACCAGATGCCCTGGAGCTGGTACAACACCGTACCCTGGCCTTGCCTTCAGTCTTCAAAAAGCATAAGGACAAGGCTGGGGGAAGAAATTGATTTTATATGGTTGACAGATATTTTGGACACCTCTGATAAATTCCTCAAGGATTTGGTCAGTAACCAAGCAGCGTGACATGGAGATGAGTCACCTAACCTCTCTGAGCCTCGATGCCCTGTCTGTAATATGGGGAAAAGTCTGTTGTGAGGATAAATGAGGTGGTCCGTGAAAAGTACCTGGCACATGACACCCACTTTATAAACATCAACCACGACAGCCATCACAACGAACTATGAGGCACGTGTGAAGAAACAAGATACTCTACACATTGAGCTCATTGGGACCTCCCCCTTACTGTATAGCCACCTCACTCCGTGAGAGTTCATTATAATGACTGGCTCTCCCCTCTCTATTTCTGGGCTAGAGTACAGGGGAGGAATGTTGACCTCACTAGTCCTTAAGTCAAGAACACTTGTTATAGAAGGAAGAATTATTTTGCAACCACTTTTCCTTGATCCCCAGTCCATATGCATATACATAGACAACCCCAAAACTATTTTAGAATTTCAAATCATCAATCCTTTGGGGAAAAATAGCCAAATTTGCTGAAGAATTTTAAGCAAAATGAAAATTGAGTTGCTACCTGCTACATCCTGCCCTAAGTGCTTTGATACATAGAGGTTTTTGGTGTTTTTTTTCTCTCCTGAGTTCATGGTAGCTATATCAAGCAAAATAGATGCTTTTAGGAATACTGAATGTTAAAAATTAAATTCCCCAGAATAGAATCATCCCCACCTAATGTTCCAATTACATTAGACAAATATTGAATGCCTATTCCATACTAGGGAGGTAATTTGGAGGGTCCAAAGTAAGAGGTATTGCTGTTAATAAGCTGGAGGTTTAGAGAAAGGAACGAGTATATCCTAGCTGACAGGCTCTTGAAAGGTTTAGAGAAGGTGACAGTTGAGATGCACCATCAATGACAAATAGGATCCAATAGCCAAAAATGATGAGTGCTTTCACAGTGAAGGGCATGAGCAGAGGCTCAGAGAGGGGACAACATGAGGCACATTTGGGAACCAAGAATAGACAAAACATGTGGATAAGAGGTGGGAGATAAGGCTGCAAAATAGGTTAATATTATAGCCAAGAGATCTTTGAACGCCAGGCTGGGTTAGTCCATGTCCTGCAAGAACTGGACACCGAGAGAGGATTGGAAAGGTAAGAGAAAATAGGAAGGGAGTCTGGAGAAGGCTAGGAGAACTATCAGACCATGATGCAGGCCTGTCCCTGAGTGAAGACAAAGTGGGAAGGAAAAGTCTTAGATCGCTATTCCGACTAAGGAATGTTTGGCAAGGTTGTCCAGGAATATTCAAGGCAAAATCCACCATTAGAGGAGTCCTGTGTCTCCCAGGAGTGGCCTGGCTGTGGGAAGTGAAGCCTGGATTCAAACATGGTGGTGGATTTCAGAACGCAGTAGCTGAAGCCCTTGGGCAATTATACTCCCTGTAGTTGGAGGTCCACAAGGCACATGCGCATGGCTGCCATTTAGACTGAGCTGCTTTTCTAGCAACTTTCTATACAATTAATGGAACAGTACTGCAGGAAGCCCAGAAATGCTTTCTTGCCTGATTCATCCTCAGCCAGTCCTAGGAAGAATAGTACACACCTAAAACGTGCTTACCATGGGCCAGGCAACAATCCTACAAGGTAGGCATTCTCATTTTAGAGATGAGGGAGCTGTGGCATAAAGAGGTTCAACAAGTGATAGGATGTAAGTGGTGGAGCAGGAATTGGGTGCCAGGCCCTCCTGCTGCAGGGTCTGTGCTCTTGACCACTATATTAATTACCCTTAATATATGAGTTTATAAACCAAAGGCTAAATTCAGTTTGAATAGTGTATTTGGGTTTACTTTGATTTCTCATGAACAATAATAGTTTTTGTTAGAGTTAGCCTAGTCTCTTGATCTTTTGCCTCCTTTCTGATTACCTTCAAGGACATTTCTCATGAAATATCTATTTTTAATGGACATGGAAATGAAAAGAGCTAAAACTCAAATTAGTCAGCATTGGTACCACCCCTCATTCCTTGGACAAAAGTTAGAATGGAGAAGTGATTCACTTTCAGCCGTAGTTGAGAATTATTCATGGATTTAAATTATCCACGGTGTACCTATCTCTCCATAATATGAAGCAATAAATTGTGTATGTGTACCCTAAATCCTAACACACTCTAGTTTCATATTCAACATAAGACTAGTTTACCATGTATCATAGAATTAAATAGAGCTTGAATGGGTCTGCATAAAGGAGTTTAAAGTAAGGATAAAAATCTTTGTTATAAGATAGCCTTCCCTAAAACAGTATCCAAAAGCATAAACACTGAGTCAATATGGTTATAGAACAACTCATCTACTTTTTTAGAGGGGAGTGTGAGATATAAGTTTATGTGTATGTGTGTGTTAATGGGTGTTGTGGGTAACAGCTGAAGAAAATGTAAAATGAAGAGAATTCGTAAATTAATCAGCATTGTCATACTCCCTTTGTCATGCTCTCAAAATATCAATATTAGTAATGAAGCACATTGGAAGCCAGTAATTTCTATGGGCTTTCTCAGAGCTTCATCAGAGCAACTACCCAGGAAACATCTCTAAAGGCTCTGAGCACCAATTATGACATCTGAAGTATGTGCAATCAGTGGATTTCTGGAGAAAAAGTGGCAGCTCTAAAGAAGGTGCTAAGCACTCATCATCTGTTTAAAATATTCTTTCTTGAGCAGTAATTTCACATGAACATATTGGGATATTTTTGACAAATTAGTTCAAATTGGATTAATTCAGCCCATTAGCTACAAAAGGAGAGTGTGGTGGAGAAACTTTACTTTATGTGTAGCTAATAACAATAGCTAACATTTATTGAGTGAGTACTCAATGTCCAGTATTATTCCACGTGCTTGATCTGAACCATCTCATTATTCCTCACAACTCTATAAGGAAACCGAGAAACAATTGGGCAAAGTAGTTTGGCCAAGGCCTGAGCTAGAAAATGGCTGGGCTGCGGTTCATATCCAGGAAGTCCTGTTCCAAAGTCCATATTCTAGGTTTATAGCCTCTATCATACATAGTCACGAAAGTACACAATCTGATTACTATGTAGATTGTGTTTTTACCTCTACATGTGCATTTTAAAGATAACGATCACTCACTAAAACATGTAAGGAAAGAAATATTAGGGAATTTTAGATTTGTGTTCTTCTTTAGTTTAGCTATTAGTGTGCTTTTTTTTTCTAAGTAAAAAATTTCCCTTAATTATAACCTGTATTAAATGAATTTATTTTTGGTTTCCACAAGTGTATTTAAATTATATGTCATTTAAATCATGGATTCAATTTCAGTAAATATGCTTTAATAGACTAAAAGCTCATATCAAGGTCGGAATCTTTACATAAAAAATTAAGTTTGGCAATAGAAACACAATAAATAGAAACACAATTCCTGACTTCATTGATGAGTATTCCTTCATACGACATCAGCCTAAACTCTTCTGCGTCAGCGATAGTGAATCGTGGCATTTGTAATGCGTTCATTTAGATGGACATATGCCATGTATACAAATCGCATGTAACAGAATTTAATAGCAATTGGTAAAACATATAGTAAATATAATGTTTTGTGATTTAACACAAGGCCAACAAAGGCTTAAGTAATGTCAATTTAATAGTGTCCTCTTCTGCCCAATTACCTTAGGCCATCTACACACTGAGCACAAAGGTGGCAGAGCTCACTCTACCATCCATCAAGCATTGAAGAGGTCTTGACTGTGCTCCAAGGGTAAACACTGTATTTCTTTAAATGCCTTTCAAGATGCCCAATTCTGCTTGGGCAATGCAGGAAAATTTAAGGCAAAGTTTAAGACAGTTTATTTTACATATTGCATGTAAGTTTTAGCCAGTATATAAACCGCCTAGATCTATTCAGTGTTCATTCAACAAATGTATTTATTGGGCATCTACATGTTAAACATTGTTCTAGGCATTGAGGATGTAACAGTGAATGAAATGAAAGAAGACAGAGAAGAAACAAATGCACGTACATACACACGCATATATAGATACACAAACAAACACACATATGCAAATCATAAGTGCTTTGAAGAAAAATAATATGTGATAAAGGAGAGGAGAGAGATAGCAGTGTGAGTGTTATTTAATGTAATGTATCAGGGAAGGCCCATCTGATGAGATGACATTTGAGCATTTGCAAAAGGATTGGAAGGAACAAGCACAAGGACACCTGGAGGAGAAAGACCTTGAGGTGGGAGCACATGTGGCATGTTCAGATGACAGCAAGTAGGACAGCAAGGCTTGAGTGATACTCAGCTGTGTAGCAGGGCATGACTGTGTAGAGCCTTACAGACTCTTTAGGTTCTTTTGGGTTTCGCTCGGGGAAGGTGGGGCACATTATGCAAGAGAGAGATGATCTGACAGGTTTTAACAGGAGCACTCTGGCTGTCCTGAAGAAAATTTACTCTGGTTGGGATGTAGAGGTGCATTGGACAGGACAGAATCAGGGAAGTGAATTAGAAGACTAATTAGAAGAGGTGATATGGACTTAGAACTTGGTGATAGCTATATAAATTTGTGGATGGTATGAAGTAGTCAAATTCAGGACGTACTTCACATCTGGAACTAAGAGCATTTGCTGATGTGGGAAGCACAAGAAATGGATTAGTCAAAGATGATTCTGAGGTTTCTGCATGAGGAACTGATGAAAGGGGTACCAATTGCTCAAGTAGAGAAGACTGAAATGATCAGATTGGGGGAGAAAATGAAAAGCTTGATTTTGGGCAAGTCAAAGTTGAGATGCCTTTTCAACATCCAAATAGAGATGAAGAGTAGGCAGTTGAATATGCGTCTGGAGTTGAGGGCGAAAGCTGGGGGAGATGTAAACTTAGGAGTTGTCCATGATAGAAGCAATGGACCAGATGAGATGGATGAGATGACCTAGGAAATCGTGTAGATTGAGCAGAGCAGGTCTCTTTATATATATATATATATCTCCCTTTCTGCTTGTTCTTGCTGTGTTGATCTTTGCATTCTTCTGTGTCTGCTTGTCTCCCCCGCAACATTGCGGCTACCCACCGAGTCAGCTCACCGCACAGCGGCCTTGCCTGCTCAAGGGCGGCTTGTCCTGCCAGCGGGGGCTTGCCCTGCCATGGCGGCTTGCCTTCTCAAGGCGGTCTGCCCGCTCAAGGAGGCCCTGGGAACTGAACCTGAGGCCTCCTACATGGTAAACCGGCGCCCTACCAATTGAGCTACAGCCGGCCCCCAGAGCAGATCTCTTAATAAGATTTGTCCTTACGAAAGAATTGGGGAGAAGGGATTGAAAACTTCCTCAAGCATCGTCTTGGAGCCACCACTGTCCAGGCTTCAGGCTGCTGCGTGGAGGCGTGCAGTTGCCTCTGCACAGAGCTGCCTGCTCAAGGGGAAAGTGGGGCCCAAAGTCCATGCCATGCTCTGCTGGCCAAGCCATGCTCCAGGCCCCACAGACGTGCCTTTTTAAAAATGTGTGCCTATGCTAGTGGCAACCCTGCATCCATGCAATGAAACCTATTTTTAACTCTCCAACAGGCATGGATTGTATTCATAAATGAAATTCTTGTATTAAGGAGGGAAAATGCCAGCACTCACTTCTCCACCTGAAAATTCTTCATAATCTATATTTTTCAAATGTGAGCTTTCCTTATTTTCGCATCCATAGCCTTACTAGGCATTAGTTAGTGTCTGCCTCTTATTACTGAAACATGTCTACTTCGGAGGAGAAAAATAAAGCCATGAATTAAATCTGGCTTCGGTAAAAGTTCACATGCCTTCCTAGGAACCCAGGTAATTGATACTTGCCGATGTCCTTATCTGAAAAGCTTGATTGGTGGTTGGCGAACTCTATATGCTCCTATTATTCTGGCTGTGTTGGCTCCCTCTGGTGGATAGGTTGTGTGAATATTAATTTGGGGTGCTCTTTAACAAAAGGCTTCACATGGTGTTTGGAGCCAACTCTGATTAGAGACCACTTAAAGGCTTTGCCCGTTCAATGTATGAACCAGAGTTTTCCTGTGATTATGTGCTGTGTATATACCGGATGCCTTTGGGAGCAGCAGGTTGGGAGGCAGCAAGGCAGGCTAGCAGTGGTGGTCATTTAAGCATATGCCAGATGGAATTGGTGGGCAGAGGATTTTTTAAAAATTTTGTATTGCGGTATAACATACAAAAAGTATTCAAATAGTTTATAGCTATGGCTAGCAGTAGAGATAGAGATATATCCAACACGCAGATCAAAAACATTTCCAGCACCTTGGGGAAGTTTTGTTTTTGTTTTTGTTTTTTAATTGGTTGGCTTATTAGCACTCAGGTCTGATTTACAGCAGGGAAAACAACCTGTTGCTACATAATTACTGCCAGTGGTCTATCCAAAGGAACTTTGAGAAATAATTTGTTAAGTGCATTGGGATGAAAATATGTTAGGTATAGAGGCTGACTCTAAAGTTGCACAGATATTATCCTCCATCCCAAAGTAGAAATTACTCACTTTGTCCCTTTGCTTAGTTGTGTCACCTTGCTTTATCTTGAACAGTTTTCCAATTCTGCTCCTCTTTTCAGTTCAAAACACATCAACTGAGTGTTGTGTACTGAGGATTGTGGATACAGAGATACAGAGAGGAGTAAGCTATGGTCTCTGCCCTTGAAGAACTCATAGACTAGTGAAGTTTAAAGCAAAAGTAAAAAAACGAGCATTTCCAATCCAGTGTGTTAAGTGTGACAGTAATAGCAGCTAACAAATTTAGAGTAGGTCCTATGTGCCAGGCTTTTGTCTGAACATGTTATCTTCATCTTCTCATTTGAACCTCAGAGCTGTTATCCTTACTTTACTGACAACAAAATGAAAGGACAGAGAGGCTGGTGGTTTTTGCAGGGACAATAATAGCTGGTAAGCAGGCAGCCAGGATTTGGCCCCAGTGCCCACGCGTGTATCTACTTCTCTGCTCTGTTTCTCAAGTGTGGTGATGGGGGCATATACAGGGCACTAAGGGGGCCGGGAGATCTTTGAATCCCATGTCTATTTGAGTCCCCCAACCAGGAGCAAGCACACTCAGTTCAAAGGAAAATACGTCAGTCATCGTCTTTCCCTGACACAGCCCTAGCCCAGCCCCCAACTTGCAAAAGCTGGTTACAACATTGTAAAAATCCAAAGGCAAGTTTTATTTTCATATGAAATATAGCAAAGTGCTGCAATACTTCGGAATTAACACTTGACTGACTTGGCATGAATTTCTCCAAATCGCAGACAATCTACAGAATCAGGATTCAGGTGTCATTAATGGTTGAATTGTGCCCCCCCCCCCAAAAAAAAAAGATGTTGAAGTCCTAACCCCCAAAACCTCATTAAAGATGGATTTAGTTAAATTAAGATGAAGCCATACTAGAGTACGGTGGGCCCCTTATGTGATACGACTAGTGTCCTTCTAAGCAGAGAAGAGATAGAACACCATGTGATAAATGAGGCAAAGATTGATATGAAGCAGCTGCAAGCCAAGGAAAGCCAAGGATTGCTGGCAAGCACCAGAAGTTAGAAGAGACAAGGAAGGAGTCTCCTTTTCTGGTTTCAGAGGGAACATGGCCCTGCTGACACCTTGATTTCAGACTTCCAGCCTCCAGAACTGGAGACAATGAATTTCTGTTGTTTTAAGCTACCGGCTTTGTGGTACCTTGTTACAGCAGCCCTAGGAGACTAAGGTAAAAAGTGTCAAAAAAAATTTTTTAAGTTTCTATTTAAGTTGCTGGTTGAACTGCCCACCTATATATAAGTTGAATTTTTTTTTTCAGTCATGATAGCACAGTAGAAAGCATTACTGTGAACTCAGGGAG
>PVKH010035642.1:0-11705 GCA_004027955.1 Chaetophractus vellerosus
AAAGCTGCCACGGACAGGCAAAAGCCGCCACGGGCAGGGCAGGTCGCCTGCAAATCGAGCGCAGCCAGCCACCCGCGAACTGAAAAGCCGGCCGTGATGGAAGCAGAAGCCGCCCACAAGCGGGGAAAGCCGCGCCTGCGCAGTGACCAAGTCTCGGCGCGTCGCCGCAGCGGGGGGGAAGGGGAGATATGTAATAAAAAAAAAACAAAAAAAAAAAACAAAATCCACTTGAACCTTTAACTTATACAGTTACTACTTTTTATCTTGAGAGCAAACTAGGGTAAAAAGAGCCCTCTTACTACCTGTGAGTAACAGCATTTACAAAGTCTTATTTCTCAAAGATTTACTTGATTTTATTTTTATTCAGAGGTCAACAATTGTGACTGTAGGCCTTCTTTATTGCTCAACCTGATTTTGTGTAGTATTTTGAGAATCTTAAACCAATCATTTAGTAATTGAGTCCACTTCTGATCATAGGAATTTTTACAATTTTATTGCATATATATATATACACACACACACACTAGCTCCATTACCTGTGGATCACCTGTTTTTTCTCCATGTTCATATACTCATGGCTATGTGTATGTATGTATATAGATATATACACTTACACAAAACATACAGACACATAAAGGGATTTATTTGGTCATAGTTTTTCTTTTTAAATAGGGTCGTGTTATAATTGCAATTTGTTTTTCTTTCTCAACATTGCATTTTGAAAATCCTAACAAGTCACCTGAAAAAATGCTATTCTTTTTAGTGACTACATTGTGTTAATTGACCAAAGTATATTGTATTTATTCAGCCATTCCTGTGTCACTTTGTTTATGGAGGTAAAAAATTGAAAATATATGACAATAGACATCCATGTACATGTTTCCTTATGTACCATTATTCTCATTTCTGTAGGATAGATACCTAGGTTTTGAATTGCTAAGTTTGTTCCTAGATATTTCTTTTAATTGGTGTTGTAAATGGATTTTTTTTTCCCTTGGTTTCCTCTTCAGATTGTTTGTTACTGGTATATATAAACACTGCTGATTTGGGGGTATTGATCTTGTATCCTGCCAGTTTGCTTTGTTCATTTGTAGCTCAAGAAGCTATATTGTGGGTTTTTTTCAGGATTTTCTGTATATAGGGTCACACCATCTACAAATAGGGAAAGTTTCACTTTTCCCTTTCCAATTTGGATGCCTTCAATATTTTTTCTTGCCTGATTGCCTTAGCTAGAACTTCTAGTACAATGTTGAAAACAGTGGTGACAGTGGGCATCTTTGTCTTTTTCATTACCTCCAAGGGAAAACTTTCAGTCTTTCATCATTGAATGTGATGTTAGCTGTAGGTTTTGCATAGATACCCTTTGTCATGTTAAGGGAATTTCCTTCTATTCTTAGTTTTATATATATTTTTATTAAGAAATGGTGCTGGATTTCATCAAATGCCTTTGCTGCATCCATTGCACTGATCATGTGTTGTTGTTTTTTTCCTTCATTTGTTATTGTGTTTTATTACATTAATTGATTTTTTAATGTTGAACCATCCTTATATATCTAGCATAAATCCCACTTGATCATGTCTATAATTATTTTAATGTGCTGTTGGATTTGGTTTGCTAGTGTTTTGTTGAGTTTTGCATCTGTTTTCATATGAGATATTGGTGTGTAATTTTCTTTTCTTCTGGTATATTTGTCTGGCTTTGATGTAAGGGTGATGCTATCCTCATTAAATGAGTTAGGAATTGTTCCTCCCTCTTCATCTTTTGGAATAGTTTGAGCAGGATTGGTGTTACTTTGTCTTGCGATATTTGGTAAATTTATCAATGAAGCCATCTAGTACTGTACTTTTACTTGTTGGGAGATTTTTGAGTACTGGATCAGTCTCTTTACTTGTTATTGGTCTGTTGATATGTGCTGCTGCTTCTTTAGTCAGAGTAGGTAGTTTGTGTGTTTATGGGAATTTGTCCATTTCATCTAGGTTATCTAATTTGTTGTCATACAGTTTATAACATCTTCTTATAGTTCTTTTTATTTCTGTGGGTCAGTAGTAATGCCCCCTTCCATTTCTTATTTTAGTTATTTGCATCCTTTCTCTGTGGTTCTTTGTTAGTTTAGTTAAAGGTTTGGGTACTTTATTGATCTTTTCAGAGAACCAACTTTGGTTTTGCTGATTCTCTCTATTGTTTTGTAGTGCCTATTTCATTTATCTCCTTTCTAATGTTTGTTATTTCCTTCCTTCTGCCTGACTTTATTTTAGTTTGCTCTTATTCTTCAAGATCATCTAGTTGTTAGGTTCATTCTCTGATTTGAGGTCTTTTTTCCTTTTTATGTAAGCATTTTGAGCTGTAAATTTCTGTCACACCTCTGCCTTTGCTCCATCTCATATGTTTTGTTGTGTTTTTGTTTTTATTTGCCTCAAGCTATTTCCTAATTTCTCTTCTGATTTCTTCTTTGACCCATTGATTGTTAAAGAGTATGTTGTTTAATTTCCACATATTGGTGAATTTCCAAGTTCTCCCTCTTTTATTGATTTCTAGCACCATTCCTTGTGGTCAGAGAAGATAGATTTCAATATTTTTAAATTTCTTTAGACTTTTTTTTAACCTAATTGCAGCAGTTTGGCAGTTTGATATAGTTATGAATTCCAAAAATAGATATTGAATTATGCTTGTAAACTGGTCTCTTAATCTGGGCATGATTAAGTAATGATTAGGGCAGAGTTGTAGCAGTTTTGATGTTGGTTTTTTGATGCTGGAGCCCAGGGAGGCGAGCAGAGGGAGGAGCTTGGTTGTGAGGAAGGAGAAAAGGCCCCGGGAGAGAGACAAGCCATTAGCCTGATAGTCTACAGCTGGCCTTGTAGAGAGAGGCAGAGCCTAGAGAGCCTCATGGTCTACAGCTGACCTTGTAGAGGAAACAGAGGCGCTAAGCCCAGAGAGAACCAGAGCCCCGGGGAGAGAAGAACCCAAGAAGCCTGAACCCTGGCAAATGTCAGCAGCTGTCTTGCTCTAACACGTGGCAAGAGACTTTGGTGAAGGAAGAAACTTATGCTTTATGGCCTGGTAACTGTAAGCTTCTATCCCAAATAAATACCCTTTATAAAGACCAACAGATTTCTGGTATTTTGCATCAGCACCCCTTTGGCTGACTAATACACTAATATATGGTCCATCTTGGCAATGATCCATGTACATTAGAGAGAAATCTGTATCTGCTTCTTTAGGGTGGTGTTTTCTATATATGTCACTTAGGTGTATTTGGTTTATAGCAGGGGTTCTTAACCTTTTTTGTTCCATGGACTCCTTTGCCAGTCAGGTGAAATGAATACTACTGTTATTTATTTATTGTATACATTCACAAGTGAAGGAAATGCTAGATTTCAGTTACAAGTCAAAGAAAATAAAGATAAAAGTTGATTTTTTAAAAATTCAAATGCATGGACCCCCTGAAATCTTTCCACAGACCCCTTGGTGGTCTGTGGACCCCTGGTTAAGAACCCCTGTTTTATAGTATTGTTCAAGTCTTCTGTCTAGATGGTCTACTCGTTTTTGAAAGTGATGTCTAGAAGTGTCCTACCTTTAATGTAAACCCATCTGTTTCTCCCTTCAAATCTGTCAATATAAAATTAAAAAGAAAGAAAAAGAAAAAAAGGAAAAACGAAGAAAAAAAAAATCTGTCAATATTTGCTTCATATATTTTGGGGCTTCACCCTTTAGGCACATATGTATTTATAATTGTTACTGTTTCATATGAAATTGACTCCCTCGTATATAGTCACTTTTTTTGTCCATCTTCACTGTTTTTGACTTAAATTTTATCTGATATAGTATAGCCACCCCAGATCTCTTCTCTACTTTTTTAAAAAATTCTTTTTCCCATTCTTTCACTTTCCAGCCTACTTCTTTGAATGTATGGTCGGTTTTCTATATACAGCTTTATAATTTTTTTTTTACTAGTTTGCTATTTGTGTTTTGCCTGCAGTATTTAATCCATTTACCTTTAAAGTAACTACTGATAATGGAGAATTTTTTTTGTTTGTATTACTTATACCTTTTTTGTCCTTTAAGCCTTCCATTACTACCACTTTCATATTTATTTTATTTTTTGTAGTGTACCATTTGAGTACCTTCTCATTTCATTCTGTATATATTTTTCAAATATCTACTTTTTTGTAACCACGGTGCTTTAATTTAACATCATATATATTTAACAATCACATTTGATTTTTTAAAATCAATTTTATTGATACATATTAATAAAGCAGACAATTCATTCAAAATGTACAATCAGTGGTATTTGGTATAATCACATAGTCGTGCATTCTTCACTTCAGTCATTACACGTTTGATTTGACCCACAACTTCAATTGCAAACACATACACGGTTCCTGTACCCCTCTGTCCTCTGCCCACCTTTTTAATACTTCTTACAAATCATATCTTTACACATTGTTTGTCCAAAATACAGATTCATTATTACTCTTTGTGTTTTTGCATTTTAAAATTTTTGTAAGAAGTTGAAAGTGGAGTTACATAGCAAAAAATACTTTACAATAGTACTGTTGTTTATAATTGCCCATGTGGTTACCTTTACAAGAGATCTTTATTTCTTTATGCCACTTTGATCCACTCTCCAATGTCTGTCCTTTTCAATCTGAAGAATTCTCTTTAGCATTTCTTGTTGAACAGCTGTGGTGGTGATGAAGTCTCAGCTTTTGTTTCTCTGGGAATGTCCCAATCGCTCCCTCATTTTTGAAAGACAGTCTTGCTGGTTATAAAATTCTTGGTTAGCAGTTGTTTTCTTTCATCCTTATTCTTCTTTAAATATTTCATCCTTCTTCTTTCTTGCCTCAATGGTTTCCAAAGGGAAATTGGCACTTAATCTCATTGAGACTCCCTTGTATGTGACATGTTGTTTCTCTCTTGTGGCTTTCAGGATTCTTTCTTTGTCTTTGGTATTCAGCAGTTTGATTATAATATATCTTGATGTAGATCTCTTCAAATTTATCCTCTGTGGGGTTTGTTGGGCTTCTTGGATGTGTGTATTCATGTCTTTTATTAAATTTTGTTAATTTTCTGTCATCATTTCTTCAAATATTCTTCCTACTCCTTTCTCTTTTTCTCTTCCTTCTGATACTTCCATCATGTGTAAATTGATACATTTAATGATGTCCCACAGTTATCTTTTCACATGTCACTTTTTTCAGTTTTTTCCCCTAGTTACACCTCAGCCTGAATAATTTCATTTGTTTTGTCTTTGAGTTCACTGATTCTTTCTTCTGCCACCTCCAATTTCCTGTTAAAACACTTTAGGCAGTTTTTCATTTCAATCATTATTGTCTTCTATTCCATTATTTGTTTTGCTTCTTTGTAAAATTTTGATCTTGTTGAGTTTCTCATATTGTTTATTTATCATTCTCGTGATATCCTTTATTTCTTCCTTTATCATATTTTGTTATCTCCTTGAACATTTTGAAGAAATTTGTTTGTTTTTTCAGTATTGTCCAGTATTTTCACAGTCTAGTCTTCTTTGTTGTTAGTTACTAGATTTTTATCTTGTTCTTTTAGATGGGCCATCACTGCCTGTTCCTTTTTCATTTTGCAATCTTTTGTTGCCCACTATACTTTTTTTTTTTTTAGGAGGTACTGGGGTACTTGGTACCTCGTACATGGGAAGCAGGCGCTCAAGCACTGAGCTACATCCACTCCCCCCACTGTACATTTTAATATTTTAATGTGTTAACTATGGGACTTAGTCCTTGAACTGTTACTTATGTTTGTGTCTGGAAATTATATGACATTTCCTTGAGTGCCAGAAGCTAACAAAAACAAACTAATGCCAGGAATACCTTTTGCAGTCTTTGCAAATTGGCCCTGTGCTGGCTGTTGCTGTTTTTGAGAGTTTAGCCTTCCTGTCAAGATGATCAGCCTGACCCAAAAGTGCAGGGTCTTCTCCCTCTTTTCTGAACCTGTGTCTTATCCTGAGCTTGTTGTGCTCAGGGCCTTAGGAATTCCCCTGCTTGCACAATCCAAATACCACCTCTACTCCCTATAAAACAGACTTTTCCTCCCTGTCTTGTGCCTTATCATATGTCTTAAAGCAAGTAATCTTTTACCCCAGCCTCTTTTGATTTAATTGTTTCTTATACTGCTTTTAGCTGTTTGTAACTGCTTCTGGCTGCAGGAAAAGTACTGGGAGGGGAGCCAGAGAGGAGTTTCTTAGTTCATTCTTTCCATCTGTCACCTGATGGATTAACAGGGACTTGTAGGCGTCCCAGAATGTGTATCGGGATTACTCTGCTCCTTCTGGAATAGGGTCAGGGACCCACAATGGCAACTCAACTTAGTTTACAACTGGCTGGGGAGCTGGTGTGGGACAGGCTGGCAAGGATACCATGAGCTTTACCTGCCATTTTGTATTCTGCCTTTTCTTGATTTGGTATTTGCCTAGTTACTGCAATCCGTTAACTGTTTTCCTGAATTTTGAAGAAGATGGTTCTTCCACTTTGGGCTTTGTTTAAAGATCTATAGGGGAAACACCCTTGAGTGTCTTTCTCTACCATCTTGGTTGACTGAAAGTCCAGAATTATTTTTTTGTAAGATTAAATTAATCTCTGGTTACCCATCTGGTGTTGATGCCTTTTTCTATGGTAAATCTTTATCACCCCTAGTTTATGGTATTTGAATTTTTCACTTCTTCTTGGATCAATTTTGAGAAGTCATGTTTTACTGGAAAATCATTTTTGTTTTAGGCTTTCAAATGAATTGCCAGGAAGCTTCATTTATATTTTCTAAATTTTATTTTTTTCATTCTCTCCTATACTTCTGGTTGTATTTCTCTTTTCATTCAGAATCTCATGAGTTTTCATTCTCTCCATTTTTTTTTTCCCTTTATTAGACACTCTGGGTGATTATCTATTTAGCAGTCTTTTGGTACTGATTTGTGCCTATATATCTTTTTATATATTAATTGCAATTATCTCTTAGTTCCTTCTCCATAGATTATTTTAGTATATTTTGTTATTCTCATTTGTTAAGTACTAATTTTTTTCCTTGCCTTTTAAAAATATAAAAGCATTTAGGACATAAATACACCTGTGAATACAACTTTTTCCTGGATTACATGTGTTTTAATTATGGAGAATGATTCTCTTTTTTGTGTTTGCTGTCTACAGATCGTACTTTCCCTTATTATTTTTTCTTTGATTCAAACAATGCCTAGGAATATTCACAGATTGTAAGTAATTAAGATTTTTTTTTATATCTTTTTCTAAACTTTTTGGGATTACATATCTCTAAAATTGGCTAAAACGTTAATTATGGCCAATTTTATTGTCAATTTTAGTAACAGACAAAACGTATTTGCTCTTTGTTAGAAGGTTGCAAAATATCTTTTGTGTCTTTTTGAAGTAATATTTATTGATAGTATAATTAAATTCTCTGTTCATTTTCCTTTTTTCCAACTATATTTGTCTAGTCTAAAACATATCCTGAAGTAACTCACTAGTTTTATATTTTTTTATAAAATTCTTTTGTTCTAACAATTTTTGCTTTATTACCTGCTATGTTATTTGATGTGAGGAAGTTTATAACTCTTCTGTTTTGCTCATAAACTATATTTTGTAATAATATAATCTTTCTCTTTATCCTGCTAAGTTGCTTTTGGCTTTAAAATTATACCTTCACCAATACATATTTCTCTGCAATTTCTTGAAAACAATATACTATTTCCCCCAAAAAAGATAGATGCTCAGTTGTTTTCCTGGTATTTCCTTGACCTTGATAAAATGAAACTTTTAGAATGAACTTATTTTCTACCTCTCTTCATTTTTCTCTTTACCTCCTTATTCCTAGTGAGAACTTGGGCATACTTTTAATTCTGCCTATTCCATCTTACATTTCTTCTACTCTTTTACTTTTATCAGATAGTTTAACCTATATTCTATAAAAATATATTAAAATTTCCCTTATGATATATTCCTTATCTTTCAAGAGGTCTTTTTTAATCCTTTAAATTATATATTTCTAGTTCCATCATTATCTAAATATATATTATATGGGAAGTGGATGTGGTGCAACTGATTGGGCTTCCGTCTACCATATGGGAGGACCCGGGTTCAATCCCTGGGGCCTCCTAGTAAAGGCGAACCAGGCCGACCTGGCAGGTGATGCAGCAAGATGATAATGTAACAAAAGAGTGACTCAGGGGAGAGTCAAGGTGAGACGGGACAGAAGCCAGGAACTGAGGTGGCGCAAGTGGCAGGGTGCCTCTCTCCCACATCGGAGGTCCCCAGGATCGAATCCCAGTGAAGCCTAGAGGAGAAAAACGAGAAGAGAAGACAAAAAGATACAGACATAGAAGATCACACAGCGAATGGACACAGACCGCACACTGTGGGGTGGGGGGAGGGGGAGGGGAAAATAATAATAAAATATAAATAAATATAGATATATGATATAAGACGTAAGTTTCATAAAGTTTCTTGAAGTGAAGTTCAGACCATAAAATTAACCATTTTAAAATGAGCATTTTAGCATCATCTAGGATATTCCTAATGCTATGCAACCACCACCTCTTTCTACTTCCAAAACATCTCCATCACTCCAAAGACCCCTTACCATTAAGCAGTTTTGCACCTCCCCTCTACCTACCTCCAAGCCACCACCAGTCAGTGTTCTGTGATTTTTTCTATTCTGTATATTTCATATAAATGGAATTATACATCCTTAACACTGTCTAATACACATTTTTATTTAGTTCTTAAACTTTTAAAAATAATTTTTTTAAACCTATCAATTTTGAGAGCTTTGTCATATTGTAGCCGGATTTTCTCTTGGCTAAGTTACAAGAAACGAATTTCAAGAACAAGCCAGGTTAATTAGGCCAGTAATTTATTTAGGAATAGTGAGAAGAGAAATGGGAGAAAATAACAGATCATGGTTCCCAGGTAGAGAGGAAGGGGTTGAAAAGTGATAAAGATGGCTGATTTACAGACTACAATTACCCATTATAGATTATAAATGCCCAGGTTTTACTTGTGTGTTTATCAAGGTGGGGAGGGGCATGTAAGAAGGACAGAATGGAGTAGAAAGCAAGAACAGGAGTCTAAAGGCAAGAGAGGCCAGTTTGGCCTTTGCATTTACTTTTTGAACCATTAATTATTCCGCCCCTTTGCTAATGACAGGAGAGGAGTCCCAGCTGTTTACTGTTTTGATTGATTACCCCACCCATCTATCCCCCTGGAGGGCCCAATGATAAGGCCCCTGGAGAATATCCAGGGCTTCTCCTGGCTTCCAGGGAAAATCTCACTCTGAGTGGGGGAATTTTGTAGGGGTCTTCCAGCAGCCATCTTGGGGGTACACGTGTTCAGTGGTGGTAGTTTTTCTCCCAGGTTCCAGATCCATCTCTTTATTCCCTTACTAGCCTGCTTCCGGTTTTTTTTTTTTTAACTTCATTTTTTACACTTAATAATTGAAAATATAGACAATTAAAAACTATAAAGAAAACACAGTTGAATAAAACCATACATTTCTCAATTAAATGTACTGGATGCATATACTTTTTTTTTAAATCATACAATATGTTACACAGTATATTTGGTTTATAGTAACACAATCATACAGTATTTGTCCTTTTGTGTCTGGCTTGCTTCACTCAACATAATGTCCTCCAGGTTCATCCATGTTGTCATATGCTTTATGACTTCATTTCTTCTTACAGCTGCATAACATTCCATCATGTGACTACAACACAGTTTGTTTAACCATTCGTCTGTTGATAGACACCTGGGTTCTGCTTCAATATTGAGCCTGAGAGTAGAGAATTCATAGCAGATACCTAGCTTTCTTGGTCTTTTGTTCTTAGAACATTTTATTTTCATGTAATATTTTAAGTCAATTTATATCAGAAATGTAAATTATATCAATAAAGTGGTTTGCATTATATGTCTTTTTTTAAACAATTTATTGAAGTATATCATTCATACATGAACATACATAAACTGTAAGTGTTCAGTAAACATCGTGAACTTAGAAAACAAACATGCATAACATCATACAGGGCTCCCACACGTCACCCCCCCACACACAAACACCCCGCATTGTTGTGAAACATTTGCTAACAAATCATAAAAGAGCATCGTCAAAGTATTACTACCAACTATAATCTGTATCTTCCTCCTCTGTATATTTTTTTAAAGGATTCATTTATTTATTTACTTTTATCCATTATGGTTAATATGGAGCTTGCAAGGACAGTCCTGAGAAGCCCCTGAAAACCACAAAAGCCAGATGGGGCACAGTCAAGTTACTATAAAAGAGGACTGTAAATTACTCAGTTAACATAAGATAACAAGTAAAGGAAAGGAAATGAGCTAAACAAACTGGCTGTAGCTGAGGGGCAAGGAAGGCATCTCCCTCAGTTAACATAAAGTACAATAATAAGTAAATCCTCTGTTGTCAGTGTTTACAATATCTCCACAAACCAGTTTTTCCTGCCCAGGGTTTCAGTATTTCTTAAGTCAGCAAGAAAACTAACTGCAACAAGAAATTCATTAAAGCCACAATTTAGGATATGCTCATGTGAAAGGTTTCTAACTTTACTCTGCACATTTCACATAGATCTAGTCAGTGTTAGACACTTTGGTCTGTTTTAATATGATTCAGTACTGAATGTGTGTTTTAATATAAGAGTTTTTGACATGAACATTTTAAACTTTTTTCCGATTTATAACATTAACTTATAGTTAATGGAGTTAGTTGCCTCTGTAGATTATGGTCTGAAACCAAGTTCAGTCAAGAATACATAATCTTTAGTTCCTAAAATATGAATAGTAGATTTCATTTTTTGTTCTTGTTGTTAAGATCTGTGTCTGAACTGAAAGGGGTCAAAGAGCCAGCGATGAATAAAGTAGTAGAATACAAATCAGAAGATAGAAGCACTGTAGCCACTTCATTATAAGTTATATTGTATTCGGTAATCTCAAAGTAGCATGGGTATTCATCTTTTTAAAATTGGTAGTAATGGCCTCTGCTACTTGATTGTAAAGTGCTTTATCCACCCGCAATTTTAAAAAGTTGGGTATTTTTGTTTGTTTTTAAACCTCTGTATTAGCCCTTTGAAGTCATTATCTCTTTTACCTGTTTTATAGATGCAGAAATTGAGACTTAGGGAAGTTAACTCACTTGAGATTAAGCTTGCAGTAAAATAAGAAATATACCTGGAACTAGACCCCAGAATTTACTCCATAGTTAAGACTTTTAGCTACAACTGTGCTGAAGGCTGTGCTTTATCGTGTTCTACATAAATGCATAAATATTATCAAAAAGTTATCTTGGGGGCCGGCTCGATAGCCCAGTGGATAGGGTGCCGGCATACCACATGGGAGGCCCTGGGTTCGGTTCCCAGGGACCTCTCCTAGCGGGCAGACCGCCTTGAGAATGGCGAGCCGCCATGGGCGGGCCAGAGCCGCCGTGGGCAGGGCGGGAAGCTGCCACGGGCGGGGCAGGTCGCCCGCAGATGGAACGCAGCTGGCCACCCGCGAACTGAGGCAAGCGCCGGCCGTGAACGGACGCAGAGACCGCCCACAGGCGGGAGGGCTGCGCCTGCGCAGTGACCATTCTCGGCGTGTCGCCGCAGCGGGGGGAAGGGGAGATATGTAATAAAATAAATAAATCTTTTTTATTTTTTTTTTTTTATTTTTTTTTTTTT
>PVKH010035643.1:0-11693 GCA_004027955.1 Chaetophractus vellerosus
GGCCCGCCCATGGCGGCTTGCCATTCTCAAGGCGGTCTGCCCGCTAGGAGAGGTCCCCGGGAACCGAACCCAGGGCCTCCCATGTGGTTTCCCAGCGAGCTCTTTATCCACTGAGCTATCTAGCCGGGCCCCTAATATTTATTTCTAACTTTAATTCATTTGGTTTGAGAAGATACATTCTATAATTTCAGTATTTTTGAAACTTTTGGGACTTGTTTTGTGACCTAACATATGGTTTAGCCTAGAGAATGATTCATGTGCACTTGAGAAGAATGTATATTTTGCTGTGGGTGAAGTGCTCTCTCTATATATATCTTAGGTTTAGATGGTTTATAGTATTGTTCATGTCTTCTATGTTCTTATTGATCTTCTTTCTGGATGTTCTATCCATTATTGAAAAATGGTATATTGAAGTCTTCTAATATTAATGTAGAGCCTATCTATTTCTCTCTTCAAACTTACTCAATATTTGCTACATATTTTTTAGTGCTCTGCTATTAGGTTCATATATATTTATCTTGTTGCACTGACCCTTTCATTAGTATATGGTGACTTTCTTTGTCCTTTAGATAATGATTTTTCACTTATAGTCGATTTAAGCTGATATTAGTTTAGCTACATCAGTTCTTTTTTGATTACTACTTGCATGGTATATATATTTTTCAACCTATTTGTGTCTTAGGATTTAAGGTGAGTTTCATGTAAAAAACATACAATTTGGTCATGTTTTTTATCCATTTTGCCAACCTCTGCCTTTTGACTGAAAGTTTAATTCATTTATATTTAAAGTAACTACTGATAATGCAGGAATCTCTTCTACCATTTTGCTATTTGGTCTTTGTAAGTCTTTGTTCCTGAATTCTTCCATTAATGCTTACTTTCATATTTATTTGATTTTTTAATATTGTACCATTTTTAGTCCTCTCTCAGTTCTTCCTCTATAGATTTTTCATATTTCTTATTTGTGATTACCCTGGGGACAAAATTTAACATCCTAAATCTATAACAATCATATTCAATTTGCTGCCAACCTAACTTAAATAGTGTACACATACACTACTTTTATAACCTCTGTCCACCTACTTTTTGTTGTACCTATTACAAATATCTTTATATATGTCCAAAACCATAGATTTATCATGACTTTTTATGCATTTGCATTCTATAAACTGTAAAAAGTAAAAAGTGAAAAACACAATACAATAGTACCAGCATTTGTAATGACCTATATAGTTACCTTTACTGGAGGTCTTTATTTCTTTATGCTATTTTGATCCACTGTCTGGTGTCCTTTCCTTTTGGTCTGAAGAGCTCCTTTTAGCATGCTTTTGGGGCAGACCTAGTATAACACATTCCCTCAGCTTTTGTTTATCTGGGAATGTATTAATCTCTTACTCATTTTTGAAAAACAGTCTTGTGGGATAAAAATTCTTGATTGGCAATTGTTTTCTTTCAGTACTTTAAATGTTTTGTCCCACTGCCTTCTTGCCTTCATGGTTTCTGATGAGAAATAACCATTTAATCTTATTGGGGCTCCCTTGTACATGACACATTGCTTTTCTCTTGTGGCTTTCACAATTCTTTGTATCCTTGGCATTTCCATTTTGACTGCTATGTGTTTGGGAATGTTTCTTTTTAAGTTTATCCTGTTTGGGGTTCATTGGGGTTCTTGATTGTGCATGTTCATATCTTTCATTAAATTTGGGAAGTTTTCTACCATTCTTTCTTTGAGTATTCCTTCTGCCTCTTTTTTATCTTTGTTCTCCTGGGACTCCCATAATACATATATTGGTACGCTTGATGGTATCCCACAGGCCTCTTAGGCTCTGTTCTCTTTTTTATTCTTTTGTCTTTCTTCTCTGCTGCTTGAATCATTTCAATTGTCTTGTCTTTAAGGACCCTGATCCTTCTTCCATCAGCCACAATCTGCTGTTGAAACCCTCTAGGGAATTTTTCATTTCAGTTATTGTGGTATTTATCTCTAGTATATCTTTTAGGTTGCCTTTGAACATCTCTCTTTATTGAGATTCTCAAATTATTCATTATTTTTTTTCTTATATCCCTTAGTTCTTTCTCATTGTTTTCCTATTTCCTTTAGCATATTGAGGAATATTTTTAAAAGTCTTTTTTGGTATGTCCAAATTTGGTCATCTTCATTGATGGTTTCTGGGTTTTTATCTTGTTCCTTTGTCTAGCCCACCATTTCCTGTTTCTTTGTTTCTTGCACTGTGTACATTTCAGTATTTTAAAAGGTTAACTCTTGGATTTAGTCCCTGAGTTGTCTGTTCCATAAGTTCATATACAGCTAGTGATATGATAGAGCATTCCTTGAGTGCTAGGAGCTAACAGGTAGAAAAACCCCACCTTGAAATAGCTAGAGGGCGGGCTGAAACAGCCCAGAAAAAGATCTTCTAGGATTTAGGACAACAGGCAAAGGCTGAGTACTGCCCAGAGGAGAGGGGGACAAAGGAAGGAAATTGCAACTACAGAACTGTGAGTTGAAACCAGCAGCTGCTGCTGCCAGCACCATTCCCCACACTGAAGGCACTTTAGAATTCTCGGGCCTCTGGGCCCACAGCTACAGACAAGGGATCTCCAGGTATCCACCACCCCAGGAAAGGGGAGAGGGAGGGACACAGCCTAAGGCTGACTCAGCTTCTGGCCCACAGATTTGGTCTACTGTGTCCCACCAGCCCTTCCAGGCCAGGTGGGATCACACCATGGTTTGACCTGGGAGCCTGCACAGGACTGGAAAAATCAACACTCTCCAATCTCCCTCTCTTCTAGCCAGGACTGATTGTTGAGAACACACTTCCCACAGCCTAAGGCTGACTCAGCTTTTGACCAGCAAATTTGGTCTGCTGTGTCCCAGGAGCCCCTTCAGGCCAGGTGGGGCTGCATTGTTTGCCTTGGAAGCCAGCAAGGGGCTAAAGATATAGGGTCCCCCTCTCCCCCAATTTCCTTTTCTATTAACCTGACTGATTATTGAGGACTCTGGGGGAGTGGAAATATTTCCTAGCCAGGAGAAGGGAGGGGGCTGCAAAGAAGATTGGAGAACTGTCTCAGAGAAAATTTGAATTACAAAGCTGTTAGTCTCCAGACTGGAAGCTTTATCACATTGATCTAGTCTGTGTTGCAACAAATACACTCAGACCAGGCAATGAACTGAGTGCTGCTTAAGAGCGACATCTGCTGGCAGCCCAAGGAAGCACATGCAAGAAACAAATACAAGTAGGAGAGGCCATTTCTGGCCTCTATAGCCTTCCACCCCAAGGCCCTAGGAGGCGAGTCTACAACTGATAATGGTCCAGTGCCCAGTTTTAAGCAACTAGCAGGGACAACCCTAACACTCTAGGTCGAGCCAAGACTCAAAGAGCAGTGGTAACACACAGCTTCCTGCCACTAAATTCCTACAAAAGAAAAAGAAATTGAGCATCTGAGTAAACTACATCCTAATCAGATACCTAGACATCAGCAAAAAATTATAAGCCATATTAAGAAAATAGAAGACGTGGCCCAAGAAAAGGAAGATATCAAAGCCCCAGAGGAGATGCAGGATTTGAGAGAACTGATCAGCGAGATGTACAAAATCAAATTAATGAATTGAAAGACAATATGGTTAAAGACATAAATGACATCAATAAGACATTGAGCGAGCGCAAAGAAGAATTTGAAACCCTGAACAGAATAGTAACAGCACTCATGGGAATGAAAGACACAAGAGGTGAGATCAAAAACACATTTGAGGGACTGGCTGTAGCTCAATTGGTAGGGCGCCGGTTTACCACATGAGAGGCCCCAGGTTCGGTTCCTGGGGCCTCCTTGAGCGGGCAGACTGCCTTGAGAAGGCAAGCCACTGTGGGCAGGGCAAAGCCGCCATGGGCAGGGCAAAGCCGCCATGGGCAGGGCAAGCCTCTGTGAGCAGGGCAAGCCGCCCACGAGCAGGCAAGGCCGCCGCACGGTGAGCTGACTCGGTGGGTCGCAGCAACGGGGGGATACAAGGAGACATAGAAGAACGCAAAAATAAACACAGCAAGAACAAGCAGAAAGGGGGGGGGGATATATAATAAATAAATAAAAATTTAAAAAAAAATAAATAAAACACATTTGAGGCATGTAACAGCAGACTGGAAATGATAGAAGAAAGAATAAGTGATACAGAAGACAGAACAGCTGAAATTGAAGAGAGAAAAGAACAGAGAGAGAGAAAAATGGAAAAAATTGAGCAAGGGCTCAGGGAGTTGAATGATAACACAAAACTCAACAGCGTATGTGTCATGGGAGTTCCAGAAGGAGAAGAGAAGGAAAAAGGGGCAGAAAGAGTATTTGAGGAAATAATAGCTGAAAATTTCCCAACTGTCATGAAAGAAATGAACTTACATGTCCGAGAAGTGTACTGTACCCCGATAAGAATAAATCCGAATAGGCCTACACCAAGACACATACTACTCAGAATGTCAAATGTCAAAGATAAAGAGAAAAATCTTAGAGCGGCAAGGGAGAAGCAATCTATCACATACAAGGGACGCCCAATAAGTCTTAGCATGGATTTCTCCTCAGAAACCATGGAGGTGAGAAGACAGTGTTATGATACAATTAGGATACCGAAAGAGAAAAACTGCCAGCCAAAAATTCTTTATCCAGCAAAATTGTCCTTCAAATATGAAGGTGAATATAAAATATTCACAAACAAACCAAACTAAGAGAAACAAACAAACTAATCTAAGAGAGTTTGCAAAATAGAATCCTCCCTTGAAGGAAATATTAAAGGAAGCTTAGAACCTGAAATAAAAAGACAGGAGAGACTTGGAGGAGAGTATAGAAGAAAGAATAGCAGAAAGGATAACCAAAAGAGTAAAAAGACAGACAAAAATATGATATATGAAAACCAAAGAATAAAATGGTGGAAGTGAATAGTGCGTTTACAGTAACATCATTGAATGTGAATAGATTAAACTCTCCCATCAAAAGATATAGGCTGACAGAGTGGATGAAATAAAACATGAGCCATCCATATGTGCTTACAAGAAACTCACCTTAGACTCAGGGATCAAAACCAGCTGAAAGTGAAAGTTTTGAAAAAGACACTCCATGCAAATAGTAACCAAAAAGAGCAGGAGTAACTATACTAATATCAGACAAAACAAGCTTTAAATGCAAAAAATTATAAGAGATACAGAAGGCCATTATATATTAATAGAAGGGACAATCCACCAGGAAGATATGTCATAAATATCTATGCACCTAATCAGGGTGCCCCAAAATACATGAAACAAACTCTCGAAAAACTGAAGGAGGAAATAGACATCTCTGCAATAATCATTGGAGAATTCAAAACCCCGCTAACTTCATTAGATAGAACAACTAGACAGAAAATCAACAAGGAAACAGAGAACTTGAACAATATGATAAACAAGTTAGACCTAACAGACATAAACAGAACACTGCATCCAAATTTAGCGTGTTATACATTCTTCTCAAATGCCCATGGATCTTTCTCCAGGATAAATATAAAAAGATTAAAATTATACAAAGCACCTTCTCAGATCATAATGGAATGAAACTGGAAATCAATAATAGACAGGGAAAAAGGTAATTTGCAAATGTGTGGAGGCTGAACAACACACTCCTAAGTAATCAGTGGGTCAAAGAAGAAATTGCAAGTGAAATTGTAATGAAATGAAAACGAGAACACAACTTATCAAAACTTATGGGATACAGAGAAGGCAGTCTTGAGAAGGAAATTTATGTCCCTAAATGCCTATATTAAAAAAGAAGAAAGAGCTAAACTCAAAGATTTAACTGAACAACTAGAGAAACTAGAAAAGGAACAGCAAACCAACCCCAAAGCAAGCAGAAGGAAGAAATTATAAAGAATAGAGCAGAAATAAATGAAATTGAGAATAAAAAACAGTAGAGAAAAATCAATGAAACTGAAAGTTGGTTCTTTGAGAAGATCAATAAAATTGACAAACCGCTAGCTAGACTAACAAAGAAAAAGAGAGAGAAGATGCAAAGAAATACAATCAGAAATGAAAGGGGGGAAGTTATAACTGACCACACAGAAATATAAAGGATTATAAGAGGATATTAGGAAAAAATGTAGGCCTACAAAAACTAGACAACCTAAACGAAAGGGACCAATTCCTAGAAATACACAAACAACCTACACTGATGGCTACAAGAAATACAAGAACCTAACAAACCAATCATATTTAAAGAGATTGAATCTGTCATCAAAAATCTCCCAACAGAGAAAAGTCTGGGACCAGATGGCTTCACAAGTGAACTCTACCAAGCATTTTGTAAAGTATTAACACCAATCCTGTTTAAACTCTTCCAAAAAAATTGAAGAGGAGTGAAAATTACCGAACACATTTTATGAAGCCAACATCACCCTAATACCAGAGCCAGATAAAGATACTACAAGAAAAGAAAATTACAGCCCAATCTCTCTAATGAACATAGATGCAAAAATTCTCAATGAAAAACTTGCAAATCAAACCCAACAGCATATCAAAAGACTTATACATCACAACCAAGTGGCATTTATTCCTGGTATGCAAGGCTGGTTCAACATAAGAAAATCAATCAATGTAATACCCCACATTAACAAATTGAAGGGAAAAAAACCCTCATGATAATCTCAATCGACACAGAAAAGGCCTTTGACAAAAACACTTCAAAAGATAGGAATAGAAGGAAAATTCCTCAATACGATGATAGGCATATATGAAAAACCCACAGCCAACATCATACTCAATGCAGAAAGGTTGTAACTTTCCCTCTAAGATTGGGAACAAGACAAGGATGCCCACTGTCACCGTTGTTATTCAATATTGTGCTAGATGTTCTAGCTAGGGCAATTAGACAAGAAAAAGAAAATTAAAGGTATCCAAATAGGAAAAGAGGAAGTAAAACTCTCACTGCTTGCAGATGAAATGCTCTTGTACTTTGAAAATTCCAAAATATCCATGACAAAGCTACTTGAGCTAATAAATGAGTTCACCAAAGTGGCAGGATACAAGATCAACATGCAAAAATCAGTAATGTTTATGCACACTAGTACTGAACAATCTGAGGAGGAAATCGGGAAAAATCCATTTACAATAGCAGCAGAATCTCAAATCCCTAGGAATTAATTTAACCAAAGAAGTACAGGACCTATATGCAGAAAACTACAAAACAATGCTAAAAGAATTTTTGAAAGACCTAAACAAATGGAATGACATTCCGTGTTCATGTATTAGAAGAATAAATATCATGAAGATGTCATTCCTACCCAAACTGATTTATAGATTCAATGCAACACCAATCAAAATCCCAACAGCTTACTTTACAGAATTAGAAATGGCAATTACCAAATTCAGTTGGAAGGGAAAGTGTACCCAAATAGCCAAAAAAGCATTATAAAAAAGAAGAGCAACATAGGAGGAATTTCACTGTCTGACCTTGAAACTCATTACAAAGCTACAGTGGTCAAAACAGCATGGTACTGGCATAAAGATAGATACGTCGATCAGTGGAATAAAATAGAGTCCAGAAATAAACCCTCACTTATGTGGCCAACTGGTTTTTGAGAAACCTACCAAGTTCATGTTAATTGGACAGAACAGTCTCTTCAACAAATGGTGCTGGAAGAACTGGTTATCTATAACTAAAAGAATTAAAAAGGACCCCTATCTCACTCCTTACACAAGAATCAACTCAAAATGGATCAAAGACATAAATAATATAACTAGGACCATAAAAGGACTAGAAGAAAATGCAGAGAAACATCTTCAAGACCTTGTAGTAGGTAGTGGTTTCTTGGACCTTACACCCAAAGTACATGCAACTAAAGAAAAAATAGATAAATGGGACCTGCCCAAAATTAAACACCTTTGCACCTCAGAAGACTTTGTCAAAAGGTGAAAAGGCAGCCACCTTCAATGGGAGAAAATATTTGGAAATCACATATGTGATGAGAGTTTAATATCCAGGATATATGATAGATAGTACAACTGAACGATAAAGACAAATGTCCCAATTAAAAAATGGGCAAAAGACTTGAATAGACATTTGTCCGAAGAAGAAATACAAATGGCAAAAAAACCCACAAAAAAAACCACATGAAGAAATGCTCAGCATCCCTAATGATTAGGGTAATGCAAATCAAAACTACAATGAGATATCATTTCACACCTATCAGAATGGCCATTATTGGAAAGATAGAGAACTAACTTCAAGTGTTGGAGAGGATGTGGAGAGATAGGAACTCTTATTCACTGCTGGTGGGAATGCAGAATGGTAGAGCCACTGTGAAGGACTGTTTGGCAGTTCCTGAAGAAGTTGACTATAGACTTGCCGCGTGACCGGGCAATACCACTACTGGGTATAAATCCAGAAGAACTGAGAGTAGTGACACGAACAGACATCTGCACACTGATGTTCATAGCGGCATTATTCACCATTGCCAAAAGTTGGAAACTACCCAGGTGTCCATCAACCGAAGAATGGATAAACAAACTGTGCTGTAGTCACATGATGGAATATTATGAAGCTGTAAGAAGAAATGAAGTCGTAAAGCATATGAAAACATGGATGAACCTGAAGGAGATTATGTTGAGCAAAGCAAGCTAGACACAAAAGGACAAATACTGTATGATTGTGTTACTATGAACCAAATATATCGTGTAACATATTGTATGATTTAAAAATTTTTTTTATATGTATCCAGTACATTTAATTGAGAAAAAGATGTTTTTATTCAAAAACAAAAGAAAACCAACTTTTACAGTCCTTGCAAATTGGTTCTGCATTGACTGGTGCTGTCCTTCAGAATTTAGCCCTCCTATCAAAAAGATCAGCTCAAGGCAAATGTTAAATGAAGTGTCCTCGTTTTTTTCTGAGCCTGGTTTTGTCCTGGGCTTGTGCTTACTCTAGGCCTTAGGAATTCCCCCATTTACAGGAATTCAAGTGAATTTAATTTGAATTCCATTTTAATTTGCTCCATGCTGCTTTGGTTCATTTCTTTTACCTTGTTTTCCTTTGGGCAAGCTTCAGGGTAAGTTCTGCTAGGGGGAGGCCAAAGAAGAGGGTCCTGGTTCAGTTCTTCAGATTACTACCCAGTAGATTGGAACTGACATACAGGTACCCAAGTATATGCCTAGGGGTTACTCTGCTCCCTTCAGCACCGGGCCAGGGACCCACAGTGGGAGCTGAGGCTGGCTCCATACTGCACTGGGGGTGGGGCCAGCAAGAGTTCCAGGAGCTTCTCTAATTTTTAAAGCTGCAGTTTCTTAATTTGACACTTGGCCAGTTACTGCATCCCTTTAACTCGTTATGCAGTTTTGAGGAAATTGTCTTGCCAGTTTTTCCTAGTTGTTCAATGTTTGTGTGGGGGAAGGGTATCATGGACCATCTTATGCTACCCTTTTGTTTGACTGTCTATTTTTATTTAAGTATTTCAGTCCTCATTTCCAGTTCTAGGATATTGAAACTTCTCCATCTTTGGGTTATATATTTTGATTCTTTTTTTCTTCTTGTGACTGGAGTTCATCTTTTCAATACCCTTACATGGATGGAATTCTTTTGAAAACATGCTATATCTAAAGAAGTTTTTTTTTTTTTTTTAATTTTTAACCTTTTCCCTTCTCTCACAAAGGACAACTCTCCTGAATATGGCATTCTTGTGTCACAGGCCTTTCCCCCTCATAATTTATTTATTTCCTTGCATGTATGGTAGAGGTCTGATGTCTACCTGAGTATTCTTTATAGCTTGCCTCTTTTTTTTTAAAACGAGTTACTCAGGATTGAACCCAGGACCTCGTACGTGAAAGCAGGTGCTCAGCCACTGAGCTACACCTGCTCCTATAGCTTGCCTTAAAAAAAACAACTGTAAACTTATGGAAGAAAAAAGACATCTTTAATAGTTTCAAATAACTGAGCATACAGTTATTAATATGTGCTTGAATTTTTTTTCCTGATCTTTGTGTTCTTCAGCTTTTGAGATCAGTAATCATGGTTATACTTATTTCTGCATAAACTCCACTGCCTCTAGTAGTGTTTTGTATTAGAGTGGTTAGTAAAATCTATTTTTGTTTGAAATATTGTTCCCTTAATTCTGTACACTGAGTAGGTGTCCTAAATTTGTAAGAAAACTATACTTGTTCTACTAAGGAAAAGTATTACTATGGTTAGATGGTTAGAGTTTAAATATATATACTTTTTAATACTGCAGTGTAAAAATATTAGCATGATTAGATGGTTAACTGTTGAAGGACTTGTAGAGGCATGGTTCTTCATGGGCTTCCAATTTTCAAAAGTTAAATATATTTGTAAGTAAAAAGAGTGAATGAATTTTTTATCACCATTTATATATCCTTTTATTTGTTTTTGGTTAACATTCTTGGAAAATGTTTAAGATAATTTATGTATACTAGAACCCAAGTCTGTTCAATCTGTTTCCTGCTTAATTAAACTATAGAATCATATAGCCTGCTAACTTGCTGAGACATTTTTATTGCTGGAGCATTTATAGCAGTCTGGATGTGTGAGTGATAACAGCTGTTAGTCATTATATTTGGGGACTTTGATTTTTAAAAACCCTGGCATAAAGATGTGTGGTCAAGAAATTTAAAAAAATTACTCACCCTCTGGGCTCAGTATCTAAACATTTCACATATTCAGAAAGGATGAAATGGTACTTCATTGTTTAATTTACTTCTCTGAAAGTACTTATCTTGTCAAGATAACAAGATAAAACCAGACGTAAACTTCATATGTCACTTTTGAAATTCAGTACTCTGCCATCCCTCTCCCCAAATTGATTGTTAATTTTCTTTGCGTTTCTCTTGGTTAACTGTACATTTGAGAGAAATTAGTAAAGTAACCTCAAGATTTGATATATACATGTGTTCGACCTTTTGGGAATAAAACTTGCTAGAAGGCAGTTGTTAAAGACTTCTTTGTAGATTGACATCTGGAAGGAACTCTAATCTGTAAGAGAGTTTTTTCCTTTTTAATTAAATGAAGGATGTTGTGTGCTGATATGTTATCAAAGAATATTTTTCATAAACCAGTATATTTTAACCAGTCCTATAGCCCCTGAGATATTATTAATACTTATATACATTTAGATACCTTTCTATTAGCTGATTTCTGTCATTGGTCATAGAAGCTTGGTAGATCTCATTGAAGCATATATATTGGAAGATTGATAAATGATAAAGCCTCTGTTGAAATGTTAGGTTCAAATGTTAAATGTGAAATCAATAACTTTGCTCAGCCAATTAATAATATTCCTTCTGTAAAGACGAATAATGTATCCAGAATTAGAGGTTAAAATTGGATGATTTTTAGGTCCCTTTTGACTCAATGCCATTGTTTTCCTGTCCTCATATAGTAGTTTCTAGAAAAAAGGCAAGATGGTTATAAAAGAGTATTTTCTCTTTTTTTCTATGTAATTATATCTATATAAAATGTTTGATTATATGCAATTAAATATGATGTATATGTATGCATTTCTACACACACATTATTTTTATGTTGTGGTTGTTTTTTCCTCCTTAGAGAAATAGGTGAGAAATTTTCTTAGATTGCTTTTTAGCAACAAATGAGAAAATTTGTTTCTATGACTATGTCATTGTTGATAATTGCAAAGCTTTCTTTCTTTTTTCTTTTTTTCTTTTTAACCTCCCCTCCCCCCCCCC
>PVKH010035644.1:0-11716 GCA_004027955.1 Chaetophractus vellerosus
ATCACACAACTTAATGACAAAATGATAAGAAACCCAATTTAAAAATGGGGAAAAGAATTGAATAGACATTTTTTTCAAAGTGGAAATACAAATGATCAAAAGACACATGAAAACATGTTCAACTTCACTAGCTATTAGGGAAATGCAGCTAAAAACTACAATGAGATATCATCTCACACCATACAGAATGACCATTATTAAAAAATAAACAGGAAACTACAAGTGCTGGTGAAGATGTGTTGGTGAGAGGGGAAAATGGTACAGCCTCTGTGGAAGACAATTTGGAGTTTTCTCAGGAAACTGAATATAGAACTGCCATATGATCTGGCAATCCTGCTACTAGAAATATATTCAGAAGAACTGAAGGCAAGGATATGAACAGACATTTGCACGCTGATGTCCATAGCAGCATTATTCACAATTGCAAAATGACGGAAATGACCTAAATGTCCGTCAACTGATGAATAGATAAACAAGATGTGGTATATTTCGTACAATGGAAAATTATTCAGCTGTAAGAAGAAATCAATTGGGGAACTGCATGACAACATGGAGGAACCTTGAGGATATTATGTTGAGTGACATAAGCCAGACACAAAAGTTTGAATATTGTATGGTCTCACTGATATTAACTAACTACAATGAGTAGACTTATGGAGTTGCACTATGAAGTGTAGGTTGGTGGGAGATGGAATGTGGGATGAGAAGGGGGAGACAATGCTGGATGTATGGATAATGTTTAATAAGGTCATATGTAAATATGTAGTAATAGTTGGACTTGAGGATAACAAATTATAATGAATGTAACAAGCACTGCTGATTTATGGATGTGATTGTTACTGAAATCATATAGGAAGATTAATGTTCGTTGGAGGACAGCTAGAGGTAGTAGATGAGGATTGTGGTTAACAATATAAATACAGGAATGTTCTTCTACAAGGTGTTAAGAATGTGGTGATACATGGGAAAAATATAATTAATGTAATCTATAGACATTACATTATATAGTTAACAACAACATTGTAATGTTTTGTAGCAAAAGCAAAGTTGGTACTATATTAATGCTAAAGGTCAAAAAAAGAGAATACAGGGTTTGGTTTTGAGATATATAAATATGATTAAACATTTTTTCTCTTCATCTTTTTTCATTAATAAAGAAACCTTGACTAGGTCATTCAACTAATTTGTGTTCATCTGTGTATCTTTCTGAACCCTAGAGGAACAAGTGAGTTAGTAGTTGGAATTAAATGAGATAAAAGTGCCTGGACAGAACTTTTTAGGTTAATGCTTCCATGGGTTGTTGAGCTGCCTTTTTCTGTTATTTTACTTTTTTGAATTTGAAATAAAGTTATTTTATTTATTTTTAAAGCATTTTTTAAAGATTTTTTTTGTTTATTTATATATACCCCCCTTGCTGCTTGTGCTTGCTCTGTTCATTTCCTTTGCATATTTTTTTTTCTGTGTCTGCTTGTCTCTCCCTGTTACGTCATCCCGCTGAGTCAGCTCACCACGTGGCCAGCTTGCCTTCACCAGGAGGCCCAGGGAACCGAACCCAGGGCCTCCCATGTGGTAAACCATAACCCAACCAATTGAGCCACAGCTGGTTCCCCAAAGTTATTAAAAATAAAAATAAAAACAAAACACTAATACACACAAAAATTAAAAATAAACCACAAATGAAAATAGATGTACATACAGATATAGTCATGTAAAATATAGAATATATACATAAAGAATTTGGGTAAAAGGTATGTGAGAATTCTCTATATTATTCTTACAACCTTTTTTTAAGTTTGAAATTACTTTACAATAAAACATTTTTTTAAATGTTAAGAGTGGTTTTTCCTAGGTAATGAAATAATGGATTCTTTTCCATCTCATTATTTCTATTCCCTTCTTTTTCAAAAGTAAACAGAAATCAATTGTATAAAATATAAGATTTTTTAATGACAAGAAAATATATCAATTAACTTTTTCAACCACTCAAAAGGGAAGTATTTTAATGATTTGAGAAAATTCTAATTTCAGAACAAATGTTGATTAGATCTTTTTAAATTGCAGAACAAGATTTATGACAGATCTTTAATGGTAAGATATATACACACATATCACACCTTGTGGACCAATGTTCACAAAGGAGGAAAGTTAATAAATTAGGATATTGCTCTAAGCATTTTAATATGAGTTATAATGACAAGGCACTAAATAAATTGACAATTTTTAATTTACCTTAACTCAATTGGCACAGATTTCTGAAGGGTTTAAATTTTTATCTTTCTGTTTTACGTGTTGGCTTAAACATCCACAAAGGAGAAATATGAAATATGAAAAGCTATTATCGATGCCATTTAGTCTCCCTGAAAAATTCCTATAAAGTACAGGACCTGTGAAAGAATGAGCAGAATAATCACAGATGATCAGTTTAGTGAGAGTCTCACCCTGAGGATAATCTGGTTTAACACCGCTTGCCAAGCAGAACAAGTTTGCCTTTATCAGAGTAACAGATTCTTGGTGGAAATTCAATAAGCCACTTGTTGATTAATTCACAGAAAGGGGAGAAGAGTTTATTACAGAAACAACTTGACTTTGTAAGATCTAGCAGGGTTAGCATCAACTCTCATTGTCTCAGAACTTACAATATAAAGGTCATAGGGCTGGGAGGCTGAGTGGACTTTTTTAAAATGTCAATCTACCTGACAAGAAGGATAAGCTAACTGTTGGCCACACGCCTTAGAGTGTTTTATTGACCTAAAAGCCAAAGAAGAAAGAAAAACGAGGGGAAAAAGTAATCAGTTAAAGAAGATTGAAGGGAAATAATTTTGTTGCCAGAATTTGCTATTCATTTGACCTAAACCATTTAAATAAGCCTTTAAAATAACTATAGAGGCATCTTTTGGGAATTATCATAAATTCTTTGTTTTGAGGGTATTTTTTAAAATGTGTGTTTGTGTGTGTGCGTATTTTTTAATGTGTGTATCTCAATTTCGGTTTCTGGCAGCACGGCAGACTAAATTACCTCACTGACCCTCTTGGCAAAAAGGAAACAGAAATACAAATAAATATAAATATTTTAATGCACTAACAAGTTGTCAGGAGGGTAAGAATTCTCTAGAGATCTAAAGTTAAACAAAATCCAGAGCACAACATGGTAAACAGAGCACAAAAGCTCACTTGTACCTTGAGGGCATCTTCTGAGTCCCTGTTTTGTTTCCTAAGCTATGCAAACAAATATCATGAAATGGGTCAGGATAAACAATGGGAATTTATTTGCTCATGGTTTGAGGTTGCGAAAAAGTATAAATCAAGCCATAGTCAGAGCTATGCTTTCTTCCCAAAGAACAGTATACTAGGGCAGGCTCCCTGTGATCCTTGGCTCCTCTATCACATAGCAAGGCACATGGCAGCATCTCGGGTCTCTCTCTTCTCTTCCAGGTTCCATTGATGCCCAGCCTCTTTCATCTTGCACCCTTCTCTCTTTCTGTCTGAATTTCATTCTCATATAAAGGACTCCAGTAATAGGATTAAGAAGCATTGTGATTAAGTTGGCTCATACCTTAACTGAAGTAACCTCATCAAAAGGTTCTCCTTACAATGGGTTCCACTCATTTACACAGGAGTGGATTAAATTCATGTTTTTCTCAGATATGCACAGCTTCAAACCACCGCAGCCCAGATGACTTTGAGTTTCATTTTTCATGGACTTACAGAGTATGAAGACAAGAGAAAAATCTCTCAGAGTGGTGAGTTTAATAGATGATTACACATATACACCTGAGGCTAAAAAATTTACATTGTAAGCATAAGGGCAAATGATAAATAAAACTGTGCCTCTTGGGGAAAGGAAATAAAATCAGTCATCTAAACTTTGTTGCTGGATGGAAGTTGGGGGAAATATGTAAAAAAATCCGAAAGAACAGAATACATGTTTTAAAAAACTATTGAATTTCTGTATAACAAACAATTGAAATGTGTAATTTTCAAAGATAATATTTTCAATAGCACCAACAAATTGATGAAGAAAATCTTAATAACCAAAAAAAAACTGGTGAAACTCTCTTGAGAGACATTAAATAAAAGCTAAATGAATGGAGAGATGTATTATTGTACACTTATATATATAGAAAGACTCCCAAAATTGACTACATATTCAATCCCAACAGATTTGTTTTGAAACCTTACAAGAAGGTTGTAAAATTTTCAATAGCAGGGTAAAGACCAAAAATAGCCAAAATACCCCAGAAGAGGAAGTATATAGTGGAGATATTTGCCTTAACAGGTATCAAGAATTATTATAAATACCTAATTATCAAGATACTGTGGTATATACCAGGGACAGATTAACAGATTGATGGAACAGTAAGTATCAGGAACCCAGAAACAGATCCACACTTTTACAAAAGTTTGATTAATAGACTAGTTGGAAATATGTATTTACCTATAAATGCTTTTGGAAAATAAAATCAAAACCCTAACTCAAGCAAGGCAATTCCATATGAATTAAGGACCTAAGTATGAATATCAACGTTATAACAACTTCAGCAGGCAATATAGAAAAATATCCTCACCATTTCCATTCAACATTGTTCCAGAGATGACCTTGGAGTGGAGAAGGGTTTCTTAAGTAAGATAGAAGTAATAACCATAATGGAAGATAGTTACATTAAATTACATTAAAATTTGGATCATTTCTTCATGAAAAGATGCCATGTGGCAGAAATGATGAGTTCTACCAATTGTGCTTCTCTACATTTCCCAGCCTCCCTTGTATTAAGCTGGGGCCTCATCACTAGGTTCTGCCTAATGTCATTTTGGGCAGAAGTGATACAAGCCACTTCTTGGTCTAGCACTTAAAAATAACCTGTGCAGTCCTCCTGTTCTCCTTCCCTTCCTACAGCAACTTTAGAATTCGTGTATTTTCTCAGGCTCCTCTTCAAAATTGAGGACCACTTTACTAAAGTATGACTGTGCTCTTTTATTGAGATTTCAAGATTTACTTCTAACCCGAGTTTAAGTTATCATATCTAAATAAACCCTACAGAGAAAATGATACCTACTAAGTAGAGAAGATATTTGAAGTACATATAATTGACAAAAGATTAATATTCAATATAATTTAAACTCCAATGAATTAATAAGAAAAGGGTAAACATCCCAATAGAAAAATGAGCAAAAGATTATCTTTAGTAAATGAGAAAAATGATATTTCATTATTTTCATACCCATCAAAATGGCAAAATTTTTAGAAGTCTGACATTACCCAGTGTTAACATGAATGCAGAACAGTAGGAATTCATATCCACAGCTAACGGAAGTATAAATTGGTATAACTACTTTGGAGAACATCTTAGCATTGCCTCCAAGCGTAAAGAAGTTTGTACTCTTCAACCCAGCAATTCTGCTCCTAGGTATACACTCTAGGCCTGTGCTTTACAACAGATCTTAATAAAGATGGAAACGTTCTATAATCTGGCTGTCCAATAGGGTAGCCACTTGCCACATGTGACTATTAAGCACATGAAATGTGGCTACTATGATGAAGCAGCTGAATTTTCTATTTATTCTATTTTATTCTATTTTATTTTACTTTATTTTAGGAGGAACCAGGGATTGAACCCAGGACCTCATACATTGGAGGAAGGTGCTCAACCACTGAGCTACATCTGCTCCCTATTTTTATTTTAATTAATTTTAATTTTAATTTTAATTTTATTTGAAATGTGCACAGACATAATGAAATCTTTATTCACGTGTAATAAGAGATTGGTCATAGCAATTGTATTTTTAATGTTTAAAAAGAAACTGCACTACTTCCACTTCTGGGAGAATACAGTAAACATACTTCTCCATATTCCTTCTATGAAATGCAACAAAATCCTGGACTTGATGTATAAAACATATAAAAAGACTTAATGATGAAATGAACAAAACCTGAGTCATAAGCAACCCTCAACAAATATAAAAGAATTTATATCATACAGAGTATAGTTTCTGACTAAGTGGAATCAAACTAAGAATCAATAACAAAAAGATAAGAAAATCTCTAAAACAGAAACTAAACAACATACTTCCAACTAATCCATGGGTCAAAGAAGAAGTCTCAAGGGAAATAAAAAATACAGATAACTGAATGAAATGAAATACAACATATCAAAATTTGTTGGACACAGCTAAAGCAGTGTGGAGAAGGAAATGTATACCACAAAACGCATACAAAGAGGAAAAGTCTTAATTCAAGAACCTAAGCTCCCATCTCAAGAATCCAGAAGAAGAAGGGTACAATAAACTCAAAGCAAGGTGAAAGAAGGAAATAATAAAAATAGAAACAGAAATTTATAAAATTAAAAATAGAAAAACCATTGAGAAAACCAATGAAATAAAGATCAGTTTTTTCAAAAAGCTCAATAAATATGACAAACCTCAAGCAAGATTGACAAAGGATAAAAAGGAGAGAAAACCAAATTACCAATAAGAGGAATGAAAGAGTTGATATCACAAGAGACTGCAGAAATCAAAAGCATAATACTATGAACAAATCTATCATTTAAATTTAGCAAGTTAGATGAAATGGAACAATTCCTTGAAAAACACAAACTACCACAACTCTCCCAATAGTAAATGTTATAAAATAGATAATTTGAATAACACTATAACTATTAAAAAATCAAACCCATAATTTAAAAACGTCCTCCCCACGTTCCCCCCCCCCATAAAAAGGAATCTCCAGGCTCATATAGTTTCACTGGAGAATCCTACCAAATGTTTAAAAAAGAAACACCAATTATATACAACTTCTTCCGGAAAATAGAAGAGGAAGAAACATTTCCCAATTCATTTTATGAAGCTTGTTTAAAATGTTATGAAAGCAAAGAAAATATATTTTTTTTAAATCTGCAGTCCAATATCCCTCATGAATATTCATACAGAAATCCTTAGCAAAGTATTAGCAAATAGAATTCAGCAATATATCAAAAGAATTGTACACAATGACCAATATTCCAAAATCAGTTGACGCAAGTACCAACTTAACAGGATAAATAAGAAAATTTACATGATCATAACAATCGATGCATAAATTCATTTGACAAAATTTAACAACCATTTATGATCAAAACTCTTGAAAAAATAGGAATATAGGGAAACTCCCCCAACTTGATTAAAGAATCCACAAAACACCTGCAGCCAACATTATACTTAATGGACAAAGACTGAATGCTTTCCCCCTAAGATAAGGAACAAGGCAAGGGTGTCTACTTCCTCCACTCTTATTCAGCATAGTGCTGGAAGTTTTCGCCATTGCAACAAAGCAAGAAAAAGAAATAAAAGTCATTGAAATCACAGAGGAAGAAATAAAACTGCCCATATTTACAGATGATATGGCTATCTACATAAATTCCCCAAGGAATCTACAAAAAAAGCATGTGAACTAATAAATGAGTTTAGCAAGTTTGCAAAATGCAAGATAAACATACAGAAATCAACTGAATTTCTATATACTAGCAATCAACACAAAATTAAAAAGACAATACCATTTACAATTTCAAGAAGGAAAAAAAAGACAGATGTAATCCTAACAAAACCTAACAGGACTTGTATACTGAAACTATACAATGTTGATGAAAGAGAGCAAAGATTTAAATAAATAGTCATACTGTATTCATGGATTATAAGACTCAACACAGTGAAGATACTCCCCAAATTGACATACAGGTTTAACACAATTCCTATCAAAAAGAAAAGATGTTTTATAGATATAAGCAACATTGTTCTAAAATGTATATGTAACAGCAAAGAAACTGGAATAGCTAAAAAAATTTTTGAAAAAGAATGAGGTAGGAATAATCATTCTACCCAATTTTGAGACTTAACAGTAATCAAGAGGGTATGTTTTATTGGTGGAGAGAAAGACACATATGTAAATGGAAAAGGATAGAGAGCACAGAATTAGACCAACACAATATGCCCAAATGTTTTGACAGAGATACAAAAGTAATCCAATGGAAGAATGCCTTTACAACAAATGATGCTGGGAGCAATGTACACCCACGGGTGAAAAGGCAAGCGTCAAACTAAGTCTAACACCTCATAAAAAAACTAACTCAAAATCAATTACAAACTAACTTAAAACAATAAAACATTTAAGGGGAAAAAAAGAAACAAAAGAAACTCTTTGGTATCTAAGGCTTGGCAAAGAGTTCTTAAACTTGACACTAAAGGGATGATCCACAAAAGGTACAACTGATAAATTAGACTTCATCAAAATGATTATTTTTTTCTCTGCAGAAGACCCTGTTAAGATAAAAGCCTGGGAAAAAAATATTTACAAACCACTTATCCAAAAAAGGACTAATATCCAGAATACATAAAGAATTCTTAAAACTCAACATTAAAAAAGCAAACAAAATAGAACATGAGTAAAAGATATAAACAGACATCTCACCAATGATATATAAATGGCAAATAAGCACATGAAAAGATGTTCACCACCGTCAGCCATTCGGGAAATGCAAAGTAAAACCACCATGTGACATCGCTGAATAACTATCAGAATGGCTAACGTAAAAAATAGTGACAGTGCCCACACCTGATGAGGATGGAGAGAATCTGGATCACTCACACATCGCTGGTAGGAATTTAAAATGTTATAACCGCTCTAGAAGAATGTTTAGCAGTTTCTTAGACAATGCAAAATGTATCTACCATACAACCCAACAATTACACTCCTGGGCATTTATCCCAGAGAAATAAAGACTTACATGTTCACCAAAATCTGGACCCAAATGTTTATAGCAGCTTTATTCACAAACTAGGAACAACTCAGATGTCCCTCAACAGATAAGCTAACACGCTACATCCTTATTATGGAGCACAAGTCAGCAATAAAAATAAACCATGGATGAATCTCCAGAAAATTATGCTGAGTGAAAAAAAAAAACCAATTCCCAAAGGCTATGGACTGTATGATTTCATTTACGTAACATTTTTGAAATGTCAAAATTATAGAAATGGAAAACAGATTAGTGGTTGCCAGGGGTTAAGGCCCCGCCTGGAGGGTGGAGGCTGGAGGGAAGTGGTTTGGATCCCGTGATGATGAAAATGTTCTGTGTCTTTACTATCACTGGCAATATGCTGGTTATGATATTTTGTTGTAGTTTTGAAAGATATTACTGTTGGTGAAACAGGGGATTACATAGGATCTCTCTGTATTATTTCTTAAAACTGCCCATAAATCAACAATTTTCTCAAAACAAAATTTAAAAAAAATTTTTAAATGGAAAGAACTCAAATGTCTATCAATAGAAAAATGAAAAAATTAATTATTATGTATTCATATTCATTGGAACACAAGCAAAATCAAAAGATAAATAAATTCAGTAGAGAGTACTAATTCTGAAAGGGAGAGAAAGGGATGGTTTCAGGGATGGACTGTTAGGAGATTTTCAAAGCAGAGGTAATCTATTCCCCATATACTGAGTGACGGGTTCACCAGTATTCATTGTATTATTATCCTTTATAACTAACATATGTTTTATAAATATAGCATTCTTTTGGAAATACTTTATATTTTAAAGTTTTTTAAGTTAAAAAAATTCTGAATTTTAATTCATTTTTAAAGGATATTTTCAGTGCACCAACAGACTAGAAATTAAAAAGAAAAAGCCTATCACCAATAATCTCACTAAAACCTACGTAGTGCATTTAGTAATTAAGATTAGAATTAACAATCGGCTTCTGTAGAAACAGTCAACATAGAAAAATGATTACAATGTAGTTAGGGACAAGGGAGCAGAGAAATGTGAGATGAACACAAAGATAAAAGGGGAACACATAATTTAAAGTTAAAAGTGAGCCAAACATATTTTAAATGCATATAGAATAACAATGTTGGGATAGGTATTAACACAACGAGATAAGGTAAAATGTGCCTGGTGTGCAAAAGAATATGGGTGCTTGACTCTTTTGGATGGAGAGGACTCAGGAGGCTTCAGCCATCAATCAAATATGTTAGAACTTCAACATATGGGTGGCTTTTAAAAAGGAAAAGAAAGAGCATTTTGAATGCGGTATTCACTAAAAGAAGACCTAAAGAATTCAATGAATGATGCAAAACCAAATCATTGAGGCAGAGAATACTAAAAACACAAGTTTATTGGCAATTTCTATCAACTTTTTAACAAAGTTTTTATGGAGGGGAATAAGTCTATAGATTGCTCTTCCCAAGTGCAGTGTTTTCAGAGCTAAATGAAATGAGTAATAACTAACCCTTATGGAGCACTTACTGTATGCCAGGCATAATACTAAATGTGTTATATGCATCGGTTAATTTAATAATCACAGTGTTCCTATGCAATGGAACTATTGTTTTCCTGATTTTACAGGTGAAGAATCTGAGAATAGGCAAGGTTAAGAACTTCACCTGGAAAACTTGCTAGTTAGTGGCAGAACCAAGACACAGACTCAGCCCTGTCTGTAGCTGACTCCAGAGCCTGTTCTCGTAACCTCTGTGCATTCTACTCACACCAAGAAAAGAGAGCCAAGGAAAGTTGCAGTGAAGGATGGTCCTCCCGGTCATGTGAAGGGTTCCAGTGGAAAGCATATATAGCAGCCACATAAATAACTTAGCATTGGTGAAACTTAGTCAATTGCCAGAAAGTTCAGCTGGCACAAGCTTTAAATTTTTGTAGTGAGAGCAGAGCTAAGATTCTAGCCCTCCACTCTTGGTCTTTTTTTAATTTGCTCCTACCTGTACTATCTTGCATCTTGCAGGTGGGGAGAAACAAACTATATCTTCTTTTGTGTGTTGCTGTACAATTTCAAGCCGGTATGAGGAAAAAAAATGCTATCAGGAACCCAAAAAGTGTCAAATTGTCCTAGCAAAATGCTAGTTCTGATGTGGTCAGAGAGAGAAAGTAGGATTTCAGAAGCAAAGTATTTAACCTATATATGTTGTATGAAATAGGCTGTATATCAGCATCTCTGGGTATTTTGAAGGAAAGCAAAACCCAGCTTTTTCTGGTTGTCCAGAAAATGAAAAAAACATTTTTGCAAGTAACAAAACCAACAGCACACTGAAAAGTAATTCTGCTCCCCCGAAAAGCAAAATGCTTTCTGAGAGAACGAGATTAATTTGCCCTTGGTATAATTTAGCAAGGCTTCTATCCATTGGCAGAAATAGCAACCCATATCCTGCAGATCAAATTTGCAATTTCTCTCAAAAAATATCTTGGGTTTTGTTTATGCATATTCATAAAATCAAAATAACTTGAGTCGCTGGCACTCTGGGCCTGGAAGCAGAGGGTTTGGGGGAGAAATATTCCTAGGGGGCTAAGAGAAAGAACAGGGCTAGAGAAAGAAAGAATAAAACAAAAACACAGGTCAGGCCACTGTAAGGGTAGAAAAGTACAGATGTTAACAGTAAAGTTTTGCTTGGGAAAGAACACAGCTTTTCTACTTAGGATACTATAGTATGAACTTGAAAAACCCAGTTGCCTGACCCAGATGGTGGAGGCTCTCATGGCTGCCAGTACAGAGCTGAAGGTGTGTCTGGATGCAAGCTGGCTGGGACTCCAGCCAGGGAAACAGAAGTGAAGCTGGGAACAAGAGGGAGCCATTCTGATCTTTTTTAACGGAGGTGCCCTTCAGCACAGGGTTCCTGTCTTCTTACTCAGCAGCAGCCTATGGCTATGCTAGGAGAATATTCTGGGTATTTTTTGTTTGC
>PVKH010035645.1:0-11704 GCA_004027955.1 Chaetophractus vellerosus
CCTTGGGCTTAGTCAGCCGAGACAACCCTGTCATCTGGGTCCATATTCTGTAACTTCAACCTATTTTATGTATATCTACTTTGATTTTTTCGGTGCTTTTGTTTTGTTCCTTCATTTTCTTAGAAAGTGTCTTTTAAAAGTTTCCATTTTCTTTTGATGGAAAAAGAGAGAAAGGGCTTTAGGAATAGGGAAAACCAGTCTAGAATGTCATATGCCCCCGGAAAACAGACTTGGTGGCTGCAGGGCAAGCCTGGTCAGAAAGTGAGGTGTGCTTTTGGGAATTTGTGGGGTAGGAAAGTACAAATCCAAGAAGGGGGAGGGGAGATTCCCAGGAGACTGGAAAAGCTTAACCCTTTCCCGCCATTATCCACTCGTGGAGAAGGCGAGGTGAGGAGCTTCTACAGGGTGGCCAAGATCACTTGATCTTGACAGATGGAAGATGAGAAGATAGACCACATGTTCCAAGCACTGAGCCTGACACATGGTAGGAGCTCAAGAAACATTTGCTGAATGAGTGGAATAGCTGGAAGGAGAGAAGGCAAGGAAGGGAAACCAGCTTCAATAAACCTAGTATGTTTTTAAAGAAATCTTTAGAAGCAGGATGGCAAAGTTTGACTGAGGCTAAATTCAGAACCCTGAAAAACAAATTACATCATTAAAGTGACTTTATAGAACTGTTGTAAAAATCATTGTATTTTAAATATGTGAAGGGACAGGGCTTGTTAAGAAATTCTATCACATCACCTTCGAATGTATTTATTTTAAAGATCTGTTTCTATATTATGTTTGTTTTCAGAAAGCCCGGTTTTGTATAAGTATGTCAAGGCTCACTAGTCTACGGGTTACTAGTTACACCTGAGTCAGCTGTGAAGCATGGCTTAAAAAAGGAAACACACAAACAACTGTGTGTAAACAGGCTAGCACTTAGTGTATGAGAATCGTGAGGAAATGTTTCTAACATAGCTACGACTAGCAAGAGAACACGAGAGAAAAGCAGATTTTAGGGGAGTGGGACTATTAAGAAGAAAGGTAATTTGACACATTCTCCGTTACACTTTAAGATCGCTGAACTTAATTCAGAAAAATGATGCTGAATAAGTACTTTTTGAAACTGTGTCTTCATCCACGTTGAAGATAGGAAGATGAACTAGACCCATTTTGTAATTCTTGCATTCCCGTTACTCCTAGAAAATATGATACTCATAATAAGAATAAGCACTATTGCTAACACTGTCCTGAAGGGGATTAAAATCTAAAACAAAGCCCACATATCGCTGCTGAGAGACTCAGCTTTAATAGCCTCTGCAGCGGAAACTTTGCCTTCCTTCTTTTCCTAGTATTGCATTTAAGAGCCTTTGTTTTTCAGCTTGTATACTTTGAGCGATCTACATCTCTTTGATCATTTTATCTGCTATCTGAAGAAATGAATAAAAGTTAATTGCTTAATTAGGAAGGCTTCTTGAAATTGCGCTGAGAGTCTCTTACCAAAGAGAAGTTAAGAGCCAGCATGATGCAGCCGGAGGACATATTGTGTTCTAGTCTGGGCCCTGCCACCACCTAGCAGGAATGGCCTTAGGCAGGTTCTTCTCTGGGCCTTGGCTCCTTCATCTTTAAAATTAGTGCCTTATAGCTCTAAAATGCTGTTATTCCATTATTAACGGACCACATGCTTTCCCCTGGCGCCTACTCTCTGAGGTCTAAATGTTGTACACATCCTAGGGCACAAGTGGTCACTGCTTCTCCTTATGATGTTAACTGGGCCACCCGGAATTTAAATCTATGGGTTGGGCTTCTTTTATGTTCTAAATAACTTAGGTTGCTAGCAAGGCCTAATAAATTAAACTACGCTAATGGATAAATGGGCTCTTCCCGTTTTGTAGAATATGCATGTACAGAATCAAAATTAATGTGGGCTGTTGTTTCTGGCTTGACATTGCTTTTTTCCATGATTCAGATTTGGTGGTATATATTTTTGCATTGAAGTTGTTTATTACTGTTTGAATACTTCCTGTTATTTAGACAGAGAGATTATGTGGGAATGAAATGGCTCAAATGCATTAAATTAAGTACCCTCAAGCCCTCATCTTTTTCCAGCATGGTAGATGTGTATCTAACCTGCCCTTTTGATAAATTACTTGTTTGGGGGAAGTCTTTCTCCAAGATCTCTCTAGTTGAGTAAATGACTCTAGGAAATTGGCAGGAGTTGAAGTTTCACAAGCCACATAGCTACTGACTACTGTATCACATGTCTGGAGAAGGCATTAAATCACCAGACAAAGAGGAAAATGGGGGACAATGGGATAAGGAGAGCCATCTTGGAATAAGGGGAACATTCAGGGGTGAGAAATACTAACTCTGATGGCCTTGTAGCGATTTCCTGACATTCTGCTGTAGGCTTGGGTAACACCTTTAAGAGCAATGTAAGATGTCATTCAGAGTTCAGTTTGGGTTGAATTGACCTAACCCCCAAAGGTTGGTCCCGAAGCTGGCGCACATGTAGAATATACTTTCTAGCTCCTGGGTGCGCTCGAGTCGATTTTCTAGAGCCTTTCTGGTCTCATTTCATGCTACTACTCTGTCTACGTATCTTCTCATTATTATCACTTCTGGTTAATATTTCTGTGACTTCGTTGTATCATTGAGATATAGTCAGAGGCCAAATACTTAGTTTTTCACTGGTCACTGACATCTTGTGTCCCAGGAAGAAAACTGGGCCTGGAATCAGGTGACCTGGGTTAATTTAAACATGTCTGTGCCAAGCCTAGTATGTGCCTGGCACACAGGTGATCTCACTAAATGATAGTGAGTGACAACAATAAGCACAGGTCCTTGCTCTGCCATGCTCTGGGTGTGTGAGTTTGGTCACCTACCCTCTTTATCGTCATCTCTAAAGTGATGGGATTCATCAGAAATCTCCAAGTTGAGAGGGATTTCCAGCTCTAAAATTTTGTGCCTTTTTAGAAAGCAATTTTAAAGTAACTTAAATTTATGGTTTATTTTCATGTTGTACTGGGTGGGGGGTGGGGTGGGCAGGAAAGAGTTCCAGGAACCCAAGTTGAAGGATTGTGTTTTGCCTATTTGTATATATGCTTAATGAAAAAAAAATTGAATAGCAAATATATCCACACATTGTAGGAAGGTAAACAATGGAAAGCAAGTTTTCCCATCGCACATTTGGACTCCTGGTACCCAGCTCCTTTCCCCCAGAATCAACCACTGCTATCATTTTCTTGCATTCTTTTCCACAGATAAAGAAATAGTGGCTACACACATAAGCAGGCAGCTTGTTGTCACATTAACAATGTATCTAGGAGATGGCTCCCTGTGAGCCTATATGACTCTGCCTCATTTTAACTGCTATGTAGTATCCCATTATTTGATGTACAACAGTTTATATATTACTTCCTATTAAAGTCAATTTAGGCAATTTTCAAACTTTTGCCATTCCAAACAGCACAGCATATGTGAAAATATAGTAGGCTAAATTTCTAGAAGATCCTGATGCTTATTGTTTATTTTGATGGCTATTGCCAAGTTACCTGCCAAAGATGTTTTGCCAGTTGACACTCCCACCAACTTTGTGGAAAGTGGTGCTTATTTCCCCACATCTTCCCCAACCTTTGGTGTTAGCAAACTTCTGATCTTTGCCACTGTTAAATGAAAGAGTCCATTTCAAAGTAATTTTAATTTACATTTCTCTTATTATGAGATCTTTTGGTATGTTTGTGTTCTTTCAAGAATGGCCTCAGAAGTGTTCCCAGAAGGCCACCAACTTCTGACGCCTGTTGAGTAAAAGTTCTGAACATTTGCACTAGTCACAGCTGTAAATAAGAATTTACTGAAGTTGCAGTAATGAAACTAATTTTATCTTGACTCTCTTATCGCTATGCCCAATTATTAGTTTGCATGTGACAATCAGCTGTGGTCATCTCTAAAAGAGACAGTGATATTGATTAATTTTGGCAAAAATTCAGGAAAACTGGAAAAAAAAAAAACCTTCTGAGAAGTCACATCAGGATAATGGTGGGAGTTAGCAAGTTGAAAGTCTGGCTAAATGTCTCAGACACACATGTATTTCTCATGTGTAAGAACTATTAATATTATGATGCAGTGCAAAGAGCTTTGTTTCAATTTACAAAATTTGTTTGCTCTAGTGACAGTCAGTAGGATGAGTGGCAGTTGGAGAGGGCATGTGGGCCGTGGCTGTTGTCGGGTCTTTAGCTCTCAAAGGGACTGATACTTGAACTACATCTCAGTTTTCTGGTAACTTGAAACAAGTGAGAGGCCCTTGTCATCTTTCCATGACACACAGTAGGGTATAATCTGTATTCCGCCCATTTACAGTGGGGAGACAAGTGTGCAGGCAGCATTGCCCAGGATGGTACACATCCTGTGCTCTAGGCCCTTTTGGTCTACAACCCACACTGTCACTCACCTACCAAGCAAATTGGCGGTCATATCTCTGATCTGAAGAGATGTTGGTGAAACTACCTAATTTCCCACCTCTTTATAAAAAAAGCACAACTCACTTTTCCTTGTCAGAGCATGAAATTCCCAACTATCATTACTGTTCCTTTGGGTAAAAGAATATCTCCAGAAGGATCCTTTGAAAAAGAAAATAACCAGCAAATGTTAATACACTCAAGGAATAACACTTAGCAATTCATACATCAGACCCGAACAGTTTCTCAACCAAGAGCAAAACTGTGAAGAAATGAAGCACCTACAGATGCTTTTTGTTGGAGGAAAGAAGTCAGGGAATACTTCTTGGATAGATAGTTTCAGGCTAGGGAGGCCCAGCATAAGATCCGAAGCAGCCAGAGAATTTATAGATGCTGGATGCCAGGGCAAGAACAGGTGCTAAATTAGGGAAGACATAATCTGTGACTATTTCCCAAATTTCCCCTGGGCTGCTTGGGAACGTTGGTGTCCTCTGGCTTGAAGTAGCTGTGAAGAGTGCTTTTCTGCCCACTGACACTCTTCAGTCAGCCTTAAATAGCACCTCCCATCACCTGCTGGCACTAGGGACAGCCTTTGGCAGGTGCTACATTGTTGACTATTTATAGATAGTTTGGTTATAAATTCTTTATTGGGGAGGCGGGAATGGAACTAAATCTTATATTTTTGGTGGTGGGGGGTGTGATTTGTCTTTTAATTTATAAAATTCTGTTTTACTGTTTCAAATGCTAGGAAAATGTTGGTGTTTTCTTTTTCAGTCTCAGCGTTTCCAACATGTTGTCTTTTCTGCTTTGATCACTGCTGTTTAAAGAAAAAAATTCTATGACTCCAATCTGACCAGTCCCCTTGCTGTCACTGGTCACAGAGAGGCAAGCTGCCGAGTCTATTAAGAAATATTTGTGGATTCTTTGGTATTATATATTTATAAGCTGGCTTTAATTTGATGTTCAGGCTCCAGAGATAGTGGAGATGGTCCTGAGAATCTGTGGGAGAAGTTATCACCACGAAAATTTCGAATCTACTGTTAAGTAGATTGATCTCTCAGAGGTTCAGGGGGAGACTTGTTTGGATAAAGTATGCCCACCACCTTTGCGTCTCTTCTTGTGTTTAAAAAAAATTTTTTTTGGTGTTTTGTTTTATTTTGTTTTACCATTTTCTTGCCTGGTAGACCTTCTTGTATAGGGTGAATTGGGTAAAATAGAGTAAAACCAAGCATCTAATTAATATGTGTTCAATTAAATTGAATAACCAAACATTTAAATTGGCAGTTAACAAGTCTATAAGTTACATTTTTAAGGGAAGCTATTGAAACTGGTGCCTAAAATAGGGTTTTGGAAAGTGTCCATTCATTTAGCAAAGAATTTGAGTGCCCAAGGACTGAGTCAATCAACAATAGCCTGTGAACTAGTGGCACTTCTTGCAAAGAAACCTGATATGATAAGCCAAGAAAAGACTGTGTTATTCTGGCCTATTCGGAGACTGTTAAACCTGTAGATTCGTAGACATTGCTCAAAAGAATTGTATGACAGTAGTATTTGGGGGGGCTAGGATGGGATTATCTGACGGTTCATGTACATGTGTAAGTTAACATAATTTATAAAATGCAGCTTTTGAAGTTTCATTAAACGATATATTTCCCCCAAACAATTCATACATGAACAAGTATTAATTGGGTTTTGCTCACCTTTATAGGATCTAGTAGGTGTTCAGTAAAAATTTTCTGAGTACCTGAATGAAGTGAAGATGGTCAGTGTTCTGTGCTTAAGAAGCTTACAATCTATTTGGGGTGAAAATGGGTAAACAGCTAGCAAAACATTAGAGATAGCCAAATGCCAAATTGTGTTCTTTTCTAAAAGACTTCTCAGTCATTAAGGTGTGTCTGAGGTGGAGGAAGCCTGAAGAGAGGTGCTGGGGCTTGAGACAGATATGCATGGTCTTAATCAATAAAGGGAGCCATGTTGGTACAGACAGAAGACAGACCTTCAAGAGTCATAAGAAAATTCACATGGTTAGAGTTGATAGTGGGTGAAACAGAAAGTTAACATAGACTTGGATGGGCAAGCGTCAAATACCAGCATGTGGGATTTGTGCTTGACTCAATCTAAAACCTACTGTGCTGTCTTGAACACAAGACATTCATTCATCCATCCATCCATTCATTTATTTGTATATGTTTGCTAAAAGGTGAGAGCATTTATCATAAACAAGCAGAGACTGAAAGGGTCATGCCAGCTTTTCAGTGTTGTATTCTATTTCTGGTGTAAGAAGGAAATGAAACTCAGAGAAGCTAAGAGAATACTGTAGTACAATGGAAAGAGTAATGGGTTCCAAATCTGAAGACTTGCTTTCTAGTATGACATTTGTGTAAGCGTTAAACTCCATAAAATATGACATAAAATCCATATGATAAGACTTTTGGGAGGAAAAGTTGTGATATGCTATGTGGGAAAATCTCTTAACATAGTGCAAAGTATTGTAAAGTCATTTTTATTATTATAGAGATTAGAAATAAGGTGTTATGGAAAATACAATGATTATAACCATATTGTTAATATAAGATTTTTTGCTATTCCTTTATTAGTCTGCAATTTCCTGGTGACATGTCTTGGCATGGATTTATTTTGTTTATTTTCCATTTTGTTCCAGAATTCCTGTCTTTCTTCATTTCTAGAAAATTATAAACCATTTACAATTTAAATCTGACGCTCTTCCATTCTCTCAATTCTCTCTCCTAATAGAAGTATGTTGCAGGTTCATTCCTATGTCTCGTAAATCTTTCTTCCATATTTCCTCTCCATATCCCTCTGTCCTGCATTCCAGAGATTTTCCTCAGATCTAACTTCCAATGCACACTGTTTTTCTTCAGTGATGTTTTATCTACAACTTAATCCATCCTTTGAATTTATAATTTCAAGGAGTTCATTTATCATTTGCAGTTGTTCTATTGTGTTCTTTTTCAAATCTGACTGTTAGGTTGTTCTTTTCTTACATTATGCAGTCCTACTTTGGTACCTTCAATTGTTATAAATTTGCCTGCTAACTTTCTCATGGTAGTTTATTGTCTGATAGGTTTTATAATCTCAGATTATAAAATCCTTATCAGTGGGGCTTTATCTCTCAAAATTTTGTATAGAATGTGCTGAGGGCCTTTACCGCAAGAGAAGTTTTAAGATTGCTTTTGCCAGATACTCCAGGTTATCATTAAATCAGGACGATCTTTATATCCATGCCTCACCTTAGGGATTCCCAGACCACCCATGTATTGTAAATTTGAACCTCAGTCCTGGATGAGGTAGGCCCATGGTTCAAATGTCATCCCATTTGCAGCCTAAATGGAGACAGATAGGCTTCTTGGGCCTGAGCAAGCCCTTTCATAGAGATGTGGTCTTCTTAGAGTCCTTTTATGTAGGGGTCTCAGATCCAACTCTCTACCTCCTGCAAGACAGGTTTTTAACTTTATGTCCCCATCATATGGGCAGCAAAACTCAGGACCCTAGGTTTTGGTTAAAGGGAATTGTCTCACTATTCTCCCCTATCCCCCTTCCCCCAACTCAAGGACCTCAGTAGCACCAGGTCACATGCCCAGCACTCTGCTTTTCAGTTACTTCCTCATTTTGGAATCCCAGAGATTTCCCATACTTTTTGTGAAAGGCTGATTACACTATTTATCCAACATTTCTAGATGTTTTGTAGAGCGAAGCTCTTCAGGTTATCTAGTTCTTCATATCGTTGGGAACATAAGATACTGTAAGTAAACAAAGGAAAAACATTGCAAAGAGTATACTACCATTTAACTTCACATTACATTGACGACTGTATACAAGAGCCAATTTTATGTTATGCACCATAAAGACAGATATTTTACAGGGGACTATAATCCAAGAAAGTCAGATGTTACCATGTTCAGCCAATTTCCCACACTTACCATTCTGTATTCAGGCAAAGGTGTTACCTTGCTTCAGGAGACACCTGCACACCTATGTTAGCTGTCTGTGAGCGTGTACTGACAGGGGTCTATGTCAGCAGACATAGTGGGCAGGTGAGTGAAAGTTAAATGCTAATGACTGGTGGCTTTGGAGAAATTCCAACTTGCCTACATGCTGCAATGATGATAAAGGCAGCTAGCTATTGGAAAGGTTAGGCCCAAAGTTTCATAGTTGTGTTGTTCTAGAACCAAAGAGCACGAAGGATGACATCTGATAATCTACTCCCGCTTCACCCATCAATCCTTGAACATGCAAGTGGGTGTGTAATTTGGGTAATCCACAAGATGACTGACAGTTGAGCAGGGAAAAGATTAAAAATATATTTGATAGTTTTGTCTCTAACTTTTCTCCTAAAAAGTGAAAATAATTCTCTTCTCTCTTCCACGATCATCAACCAAGTCTTGGTTATTGTGATTGACTATTGCATCATATTTTTTCCTTTTTCTTCACCAGTATTTTAGCCATTTCACAGCTCATAGGAATGACAGGGAAAGTGGGCGAGGAAGACACAAACCTGCTGCCTTTATTCCTTGTTAGCAAGTTGGTTGGAGAAGAGTTGAAATTGTTTACGTTTTACATGAGCTTTTCAAATATCAGTGCCATTTCTATTTCCCCATTTTTATATTATTGCTCATGAGCATATCACTTGTTGGTTTTAGGAAGTTACAAATGACAACATTCTGCTTTTGTTGAGCACTTTTAGAATTCCTGTGACTATTTTTAAATAATGATTTATAGAATTCATGTTTCCCATCTGGATAGGGGAGGGGAAAAAACCTGACTATGTTGCTATCCTAGGTAACCTTTACTACACTTGCTGGAATTCTTTATTCTTCCTAAAAAACTTCATCAGAAAATCGTAATGAGTACATCATTGGTACAGAACATAAAAGACTGCTGCTAAGAAAAGACCTACTGCTTTATAATGGGTAAGAAGCTGTCTGTGTGTTGCTAGGCAACCGCCCCTCCTCTCTTGCCTCTTCCTGAAAGGTTTCCCTGTTATAACCACTTTCCTCATCTTTAGAGTAAAAATTGTCTTCTGTGGTCTATATTTTTCATATCAATTGGGTGATAGTGAAGGTGTGGGGTCTTTGAGAGAATCTGCTTCTGTAATTGTGACTTGAGTTTGGCCATTTGAGTTTTGTAGATAACCATCCATTTGGGGAGTTGTGGGTAGATGGCCATTTAAACAAATGGATCAGTTGTTAGACAACTTAAAGAAATAGTTTTGCCAAAACTGCTTTTGAAGAGGATCTGGAAACGGATACTGCCCTAGCCACCAAATTCAAGTGTAGACTTAATTGATAAGATATCTTGATTTCTCTATCATTTAACTTCTCTTTGTGTATCACTCACCCAGAGTGCTAGAACTAACAGTAGACATTGAGAGTTCCTATTTTTGTCCTAGAATTTGTTAACCTTTTATAAGATCTTTTTAGGGTTTGCTCTTCCTAGAACTGCGTTTTCATGAATCTTTAATTCTCTTACACCCTTGCCTTTCCTATTAACTCTTTGGAATCCAGGGTTCGTTTTCAATTGAATTTTGTAAATTAATGGAATTTTAAATAACTCATGGCTTACAGTAGATTTTGTATTTGAAAGTGATGGTTGAGGCTGGCATGAAATTATTTTCTCATTTGATGAAGAATATGTGTTAATGTGTATTAATAACATTTGTTTTAAAATAAATATTTGCAAATAAATTATTTCATATTGTCCAAGTAACTTATAAAAAAGGAAGAGAAATGTGGCTTTAACTAGACGCAGTTTCTTTTCTTCATTTATACTATTCTGATTTCTTTTCAGCATCAAAACCTCAATAGATGTTAACTTTTTTTGTAAAGATTAACACTATCTGTGTTAAACTATCTATAGTCAAACTTTTAATTATCCAAATGTAATGGGAAGATTTAATGGCTGCCAGCAGAGTGGTTTAAAATGGATGAGGAAAGAATTAGGAGAGTTTAATCTATTTAAAATGGTTGAGACTTATCTCTATATCATTCATGCAGTTTCTTCTAAGTTTTCCAACGTTTGCTGTTTATCTACGAAGATGAATATATCATTGGTAGAGATAAGAAACCGTCATAGTAATTGGTGTTTAATAAACAGCTATTTCAGGAATTTAAAATAACATGGATAGTTATTTTAAATTTTAAAAGGCAAAATTCCATATAAATATCATAAAATTATATTAATTTTTCTTTAAGCTTGTGTTAATCGACATAGCTGCAAACTAGTATTAAATATAACCACATTATCAATTGTATTTTTTTTTAGTCTCTGTGGACCAAAATTACAAAAAGAAGAGAAACACATAAAAGATATTTGGTAAAGGCAGGTGGTCTGGATGAATAATTTTCCTTTCATTAACATATTTCCCGTATTAACTGTGTAATTAATTGTACATAACTAAGGAAAGCTATGGAAATTGCATTTTGAGATGTATCAAAGCTGACTTATGCTTCAGACTTCCATGCAATTTACTATTAATGAAGCCAGAGATGGAAGCCTCAAATCTATAATTATTACTTACTATTTGAATGACAAGCAAAGAATTTTATCAGCAGAGTTTTAAATGAAAGGGGATTAGCCAGCTAATGTTGAAATTGTTAATCCTTCTTATTAAAATAATTTTGAAGAAAAGGTTTTAGTTGAAAGAGAGTTTTGAGGAAAGCATTTGCCATTCAAATAGCCATTTTCTGATACTCCATGTGAATTTGCCTAAGTTTGACAGCAGGGTGCAAATATTTTTGAAAGTGAATGAAATGTTACGGGATCCAGAAATGCTCATGTGTGAGCCACTGTGAGGTTGGTTGCTTCTCATGCATTCCAGGAATGGATTATTCAATATTTCCAAATATCCCAAAAAAGGGTGAGAGAGTCTGTAAGCTAGACAGAGAAGAGAGCTGAGGCTGGAAAAAATTAAAATATATGAGAATATTCTAGTATTAATTAAAATTTGTTTAATATCTTAAAAATCTGCCTTCCTAGCCTTTTGAGTACTCATTTTACTTAAGATGGTAAATAGTAAATATTGTTGAAGATAATTTTTTTTTTCTTTAAAGATTTATTTATTTTATTACATATCTCCCCTTCCCCCCGCTGCGGCGACGCGCCGAGAGTGGTCACTGCGCAGGCGCGGCTTTCCCCGCTTGTGGGCGGTCTCTGCGTCCGTTCACGGCCGGCTTTCAGTTCGCGGGTGGCTGGCTGCGCTCCATCCGCGGGCGACCTGCCCTGCCCGTGGCGGCTCTTGCCAT
>PVKH010035646.1:0-11707 GCA_004027955.1 Chaetophractus vellerosus
AAATGAAATCAGTATGCATGTAACAACATGGATGCACCTAGAGGATATTATATTGAGTGAAATAAGACAGACACAACAGGACAAATATTGAATGGTCTCAATAACATGAACTAAATATGATGAGTAAACTCACAGAGATAAACTCTAGAGTATAGATTACTAGGAAATAGAATGTGGGTTGAGAATGGGAGCTGATGCTTAATGTACATATTAATGTATTACTATGTAATAATGTACATTATTAATAAGGTTAGTTGTAAAGATATAGAAATGAATACAGTTGAGAGTAACACATTTATAACTAACACTGCTGATTTATAAATATGATTGTGGTTGAAAGGGGTAGTCTGTGGAGATAAATGTCAATTGAAAGGAAACTAGAGAATTATCTAAGGAATGTATAACAGTGATTCAGTGGTGGATGAAGACTGTGGTTAATAGTATAAATATAAGAATGCTCTTCCTTTACAAAGTGCTAAGAATATGGTGATACATGAGAAAATTAAAAATATTGTAACTTATGGATGATAGTTAACAGTAATATTATAATATTTTGCAGCAATGGCAAAAAGATATTATTCCAATAGTAAGGGACAACAATAGAGGGCTATAAGGGGCTATGGGATTTTTCCTTCTGGAGTAATGAAAATGTTCTAAAATTGACTGAGGTGATGACAGAACAACTTTGTGATGATAATGACAGCCACTGAGTACACACACTGAATGGATTGTACAAACACGGGACACAGAGAATCCAGTAGTGGATGATGAACTGCAGTTAACAGAACAAATAAGAGAACGTATTCTCCTGAATGATAAGAAATATATAATACTAATATAGAGTGTTAATAATTGGGTGGGTGGGGGAAATATATCAAATGTAAGATATGGGCTATAGTTAGCAGTAATATTTTGACAATGCTCTTGCATAGTTTGCAATAAATATTTCACATCAATGCAAGGTGTTGGTGGTGGGGAGATATATGGAAGCCTTGTATGATGATATGCATGTTTGTTTTGTAAATTCACAAATTTTACTATACATTTATTGTTTATGTTTGTGCATGCATGAATGATACGGTTCAATTAAATTTTACTTTAAATATATATTTATATAACACACCGTAACTGGTAGGAATCAATTGTCTGAATTTATTGATAACGTTGTGCAGGAATAACACCTTGAATGGAATTCAGTGTATCAACAGTGACTGATAGCTCTATAAGAAATGTTATTCATAATATTAATATTATATCCCTTCCTATGCCTGAAACCACTTGGGTTTCCTTGCGTGTCTGGGTTTTATGAGGAACAGCAGCTAATTTTTGATAAATAATTAAATTGGATAGATAAGGTTTATAATATTCCTTTAGCTCAAAGGGAGCATGATTATTAGATTTAAAGTACAATCAGTACCCTGGAGTCTTACAAGTGTGTCTATACATAAATTGTTTCCTCCACTGTAAAATGGTTTCAAAGACTAATCAGTCTTTTAAACAAGATGGAAGTGTAAGATGTTCCAGGGATCCATCCCCCCAAAGAATTTTTGAACTAACAAAAAATGGCTGAGCAATCCTCCTTGAAACTCCAGGAGAGAGTTAAAGATTTACAGTAATTGGGCAAGTGACGAACCAAGAAAACTCAACTTCAAGAAAAGTATGAGGACCTCCTGGCACATTTGCTGTACCCTAATTTACCCCTACCCCAGTGGGATATGGTGCTTGCCTGCACTCCAAATGTGGGTTAGTGGACCATTTCTGGAGGGAGCAGAATAACCCCTTTGTGCATACTGGGGTGCCTGTATGTTGGTGCCAATTATTGGGTGGCAGCTGGAAATAGACAACAAGGATACTTGTCTCCAGATTGTCCTCAAAAAAAAAAAATTGCTTGCTTGTAAGCAGTTGGATACAGCTAAAGCATTGTTAAAAACAATTAAGTCAAAGCAGGCTAGGCAAAGGATTACCTGCTTTAAATCATACAAGAGAGCACCCTGGGGAGGGGGGAGTTTGTTTCAAAAGGAGAAGAGGGGGCATTGGAATCCTTTTAAATGGGGGGATTCCTAAGGTGATGAGGGTGTACAATGGGACATTATTCACACGTAATAAGTAATGAAGGTCTGATACATGCTACAATGTTGATGATATTTGAAGATCATGATGACTTAAATGAGCAAGAAAAAATTGGACAAATACTGTATGATCTCAAAGATACTAAATGATTAAAATATGCAAATTTATAGAGTTTGAAGCTAGAATATAGGATAAGAGATACCAGGTGGGGCAGGAAATAGAAATATAATGCTGAAATGGTACTGAGGTTCTGTTTGGAATGATGGAAAAGTTTTGCTAATGGATAATGGTGATGGTAGTACAACATTGTAGATGTAATGATCACCATTGAGTTATGTATTCTAATGGTATTAAAAGGAGAAATTTGGGGGAACCAGCTGTGGCTCAATTGGTAGGGCTCTGGTTTACCATGTGGGAAGCCCCAGGTTCGGTTCCCAGGACCTCCGTGAGCAGGCAAGCCACCACGCAGTGAAATGACTCCGCAGGATGCCCCCAGCAGGGGGAGACAAGCAGACACGGAAAAACACAAAAACAGATGAACACAGCAAGCACAAGCAGCAGGGGGGTGGGGAGGGGGATATATAAATAAATTAAAATAAACCTTTTAAAAGAATAAATAAATAAATAAATAAATAAAAGGAGAAATTTTAGGTGATATGTATGTTACCAGCATAAAAAATTTTAAACCATAGAACTGTTCAACACCATCCAGGACATTAAATTACACAATTAGGTGCTAGTATATTTATAATAATATGGTTTCATCTCTTCTACAATGGGACCACACTAATGCAAAGTGTTAATCAGAAAACCTGTGTTTGAGGTGATGGGATATGTGGGAACTCTGAACTTGCTGCACAATTTTTCTGTATACTAACATTTTCTCTAAATAAGAAAAACTAATAACTCAGATGCATTTAGTTCCTTTTCAGAGTTTGCTAGACATTTACTATAATAAATAAGAATGAACAAATACACAGCTGCTATCCTTGAAGGGGTAAAAACAGATGGAGAAGGAAGAAAACTGGAGATATTCCCAGTTAACTGATTGACCATAATTTACCAAATTGGCCACACTTGATAATGTTACCTGAAACAAGCCAACTGGGGCCATAGGGAAAATGATGGATTCTCAAAAAATTCTAAAGAAATCATCTGTATAGAATTCTCTTTACTGTCTGCCAGTGTCTTTTCCTCAGCACTTCCAGTCAAGATAAGGCACGACTGTAGCATTTCCCACATTAGAATTGTGCAGTGTGCATTGTGGTAAACCTACCTCTAAAACTAGCTGAGGAGATTAAATGAGGGAAAACACAACCCATAATTAGATTATCTGGCATTTAGTAAAGTCTCATAAAAACTAATTATTTTATTGTTATTCTTTACAGACATTGCGTTCCGATGCTCATACCTAGGTACAATTTTGGTTTCAAAATTGTAGCTCAGAACAGGTGTTATTCAAACAAAAAAGTAGGAGTAACCCTCATTCTATATTTCTCTCACACTGCTCTCAATTCGTCAGCAATTCCTGTTAGTTCTAACTTCCAACTAGATTGCCACCTCCACTGCTACCAGCATAGACTGAATCATACCCATTTCTTAACTGGAATATTGTAATAGCTTCCCAGATGTTCTCCCTCTTTCTACACATGACGTGTTTCCTACTGTCTATTCTAAACACACAGACAGAAAGATGTGTTTTAAAACTGAACTATGTTGGTCATCTGCTGAAAAGATTCCAAGGGCTTCACAAATAATTCATAGGAAAAATCAAGTTACAAAGCTTGTAAGACCTGAACTCCTGTTAGCTCTAAAATGGTCTGATTCCTTTTTTATCTTCTCACTTCTGTCCAGTAACACTAACCTCTTTTCCATTCCTGGAGCATAGCTGGAACTAGCATATCTCAGCAATTTGCAGTTGTTGTCTCCACTACCTTGAATGTTTAACTTACAAATAACATCATTGCCTCACTACCTTGACACTTTCAATACTATGATGGCTTGAAGCTACATGGACTTCAAAAAATCATGTTCTTAAAGATAATCCATTCCTATGAATTTAAACCTCTTGTAAGTATTGCCGTTTGAAAGCATACTTCCATTAAAGGCCTTTTGATTAGGTTACTTAAATAAGGCATGACCCAGGATGGGTTTTAATCCTCTTACTGGAGTCCTTTAAAAGATAATGTAATTCACAGAGAGAAGAGAGAAGGCCATAGAAATTATAGAAAAAGCCACAGAAGTGAGAAGCTGAAACAATGAAACCCAGAAGAGAAGGAAGGGACCAGCAGACACCGCCATGTGCCTTGCCATGAGACAGAGGAGTCAAGAATTGCCTGCATCTGTTTTGGGGCAGAATGTATCATCTGATGTTGACATAAGGACATTTTTCTCAGCCTTGGAACTGTAAGCTTGTATTCCAATAAATCCTGATTGTAAAAGCCAACCTATTTCTGGTATTGATTCAAAAGCTTAGCATGCCTAAACTGGTTTTTGGTACCAGGAAAGTGGGGTGCTGCTATTGCAAATACCAAAAAAAGTTAAAAAGGCTTTTTAATTAGTTAATGAATAGAGATGGGAAGAATTTTGAGATGCTTCACAGAAAAGGCCTAGATGGCTTTGAAGAGACTGTTGGCAGAATTATGGATGCTAAAGGTACTTCTAATGAGGCCTGAGACCAAAATTATGAATGGGTTATTGCAAACTGGAAGAAAGGTGATTTTGTTTCATAGTGACAAAGAACTTTGTCAAAATTGAGTTCTGATGTCTAATGGAAGGCAGGATTTAAAAGTGATGAAACACTTGGATATTTAGCTGAAGAAATTTCCAAAGTAAATGTGGAAAGTGCCCCCTGGCTTCTCTGTGCAACCTATAGCATATGCAAGAGGAAAGGGATAAGCTGAGAATGGAATTCCTAGGCACAAGGAAAACAGAAATTGATGGTTTAGAAAATTCTGAGCTTCTGGAAAGTGAGTCCCCAAAGAATAGTGCCCCATATTAGGACTGAACAGAACATGAAATAAGTCAGTCCTTTCAGTGCAAGTCAGAATTGGAGATGCAGTTATCCAGAAAGGATTTTTGGAAAGTCTAATCAGGACCACTGCATGCTACATGTTAAACTGACAAGTTTTTTTGTGAGATTGGCATGAAAGGAATCACTGCCAGTTGGTAGTAAAAGAGACAGAAAAGTAACAGTTGAAGGAAAATTGAGTTCAAAGACAGAACCTTGGAAGCTTCGGTCTGGACTTAAGACATCTTCTTGAGCCAAGAGTGCAGATACAACCATGTTTGTGGAAAGGGTCAGTATGGCACGGAGTTGGGAGATGGCAGGCCTTCTGTGCTTTGTTCACGAACAGTGTTACCACCCATGCTTTCTCAAATGCCTGCGGGATTGTGGAGAGGCTGGCTGCTACCCAGAAGCTTGAGGAGGGTGGAGCCTCGAGTTCAGCCACCACAGGGATGTTTCTTGAGGCGGGAGTCAAGAGCACGGCCTGATCACCACAATGCTTGGATTTTGGAGTCCTCAACCCCTTGAAAAGGGTGTGACTGATCCTCCATCAAGCCCAGAGGACAAACAGTCATTCTATAGATGACTCTCAGAACTTGAAATCTAATGGAATATTCTCTGCAGGTATTTTTTGGACACTGTGACACTGTTTTCCTTCCAATTTCTCTGTTTGGAAATGGGAATATTTATAATATAACTGCCTCTCTGTTGTGTGTTGGAAGCACATGATTTGTTTGATAAGTTTCACAAGTCCACAGCCAGAGGGGAATTTTGCCCCAGAAGAGGTCATATATATAATCAATTTTGATCAGACTTGGTAACTGATGTTACTTAAAAATTTAAGGATTTATAAGATGTTGTGATGGAATGAATGGATTTTGCCTATGGAAAAAAACATGTCTTTGTGAGGTCCAGAGGATGGCATGCAATGGATTGAAGCTATATGGACACCAGAAAACCATGTTCTTAAAGGTAACCCATTCCTGTGGGTATAAACCTGTTGTAGGTAGGGCCTTTTTATTAGGTTACTTCAGTTAAGGACCTTTTGATTAGTTTACTTCAGTAAGGAATGGTCCAGGGTGGGTCTTAATCCACTTACTGGAGTCCTTTATTTTTTTTAAAAAAAAGGTCTTTCAGAGATAGAAAAGAGAAAGCAACAGAAACAAAAGAAAAAGCCACAGAAGTCAGAAGCTGAAGTAACAGAACCAGGAAAAGAATGTGCCTCCTATCACAAGGAGATTTTTCACCCCTTGTGGCTTCTCATTAGGTCTTCTCTGATTTTAGATTCTGAATTACCTCTTTTATAAGGCATCCAGAAATATAGATCCAGGTACTCTCTGATTCAGTTTTGGTAACATATAAATAGGAGCCCACAACATAACTGATAATACATTTTCATAGGTTCATATTTACAAATGGGTACAATCCACAAGAATGCTGTTTTGGCAGTAAAAGATAATTCATTTTCAGAGTTTAGAATTAAGCAGGCAGATTTAGGCTATACCCACCAAGTCTAAGATAGGAAACATTTCACATTGGTTTGGGAACTTAAAAAATGGAATTAACTGATCTGTGCTCCTGATGGATATTTCACACAGGCAAAGACAAATAAATGTAAGGATAATAAAGCCAAAATATTTCTAATATGTTTATATTTTAGCAAATCAGCAAACAAAATGCACAGCCTAGTAAATACCTTTAAAAGGTAAGCATTAGGAACTCATTACCTTAAAACTTTGGAAGCACATTTACTTTCTGTAACTATAGAAAAGGAAAGACAAAAAGATGACAAAACCAAAAATCTGATTGCTTTCCCATTTACAGAACAGATTCACATCATGACTTATCATCAAAATTCAAGTTATAAATTTTATGATATTTTTCTAAAATAATATTTGCCACATCTTGAAATGAACTCAAATGTAAGGATCATAATGAATTTTTTTCTAAATCAATACAGATATCATCTTACCTTTGAGAATTCTTTACTTTTCATTATGCTATATGCTCATTAAGGAATAAAAAGATGTAACTTACCCAAAATATGATATTCTTCAGACTTTTAATCTTAGTAGAAAAGTGTTTCTCTTTGTAAATAGGGAACATATATTTCTGGTATACTATACTCCTTCAGAAAAAGGAATTTATTTATTTTGGTATCATACCAAGACATTCATATCATTCCAACAAATAAGATAGGCCCTTAACTTGATTAGGAATATTGTTCTCACACTTGACTTGACAGAAATGAGAGTCACGGGCAATGTTGTCTGAGTGTGTGAGTCACTTGGGCCGCACTCACTTGCAGACAAGAGTTATGAAAGAAAGGGGGAGCAAATATACTGAAAGCTAATGCAACTGTTCATGAATTTTAACAAAGAATATCTATGAACCTGGAGGTTATGAATTCTGTGGATTCTAAAAACACAGGCAAGGAAGGATCTCTTACTAGTGATAAAATAAAGAGGAAGGTAGCATTGAAAAGAAAAGTTTGGAGGATAACTGAGACAAGGCTTGACACTGCATTTTGCTGTATAACAAACCATCCCAAAACTTTTGCTTAAACAAAAAGTAATTACTTATAGCACAATATTGTGGGTTGGCATTTTGGGGGAGGCTGAGCTCAGCTGGATGGTGCTTCTGCTCTGTCCAGCCTCAGCATATCCATGCAGGTGGCCGCATGCCTCTGCAATCACCTATCAGATCACTTGGAGGTGGCTGATTAGTTTCTGGGGTATTTTGTTTATTCTCCAGGTGGTCTTTTATCTTCAGGGGGGCCTAGGTGGGGCTTGCTCATGGTTCTCTCAAGTTCCAAGAGTTGCTAGAAGAAAAGCTACAAAGATGTTTGAGTTCTTGGTATGGATCACTTGCAACATAACTTCCAATAAATCTATTATTACTCAGAACAATCAGTGATCCTGTCGAGACTTAAAAGGAGGACAAATAAACACCACATGAGAAGAAGGCACTGAATAGTATTCTGCCTACTTTTGCAATGTACTAAAATTTACAACTACCCGATTTTACAAAGTGTAATCCCAGGTACCACTAGGATAAATAAGAACAGGAACAGCTAACTGTCACATGACAAAAGTTATCCCCCTTCTGTAAATTATAATCAGAGCCGATTTCATGTCTCTGTTCCTCAGGCTGTAGATGAAAGGGTTCAGCATGGGAGTCACTGCCGTGTACATAACTGAGGCAATTACATCCTTGATATTGGAATTCTTTGAAGAAGGAAAGAAGTACACTATGGCAAGAGTTCCATAGTATAGAAACACAACAGTGAGGTGGGAGCCACAAGTGGACAAGGCTCTACAGATCCCCTTTTTGGATGGGACCTTCAGAATGGTGGCCCCAATACGGATATAAGAGCCCAAAATAGCACTCACTGACAGGAGAACTGACAATCCCCCCTCAGTGAAGATGACTAGCTCATTGCGGGAGGTGTCTGAGCAGGTCAACTTAAAGAGGGCTGTGATGGCACAGAAGTAGTGGGGGATGGTATTGTCAGCGCAAAAGGACAGGGAGGTCAAGAGCAAGGTGTGCAACAGGGCATGGGCACAAGAGAAGAACCAGGACCCAGCCACCATCAAGACACACAGCTCCTCCCTCATGATGGTGCTGTAGTGCAGTGGGTGACAGATGGCCACGTACCTGTCATAGGCCATTGTTGCAAGAAGAAAACAGTCAGCACAAGCAAACAGTATGTAAAAATACATTTGGGAAATGCACCCTGCATATGGAATGGATCTGTGATTAGTCTGAATGTCCATCAACATCCTTGGAACAGTGACAGATGAGAAAGAGATATCAGTGAAGGCCAAGTGGCTGAGGAAGAAGTACATGGGGGTGTGGAGGCGAGAGTCCAGCCTGATGAGCAGGATGATGAGCAGGTTCCCCAGCACCGTGGTGAGGTACATGCCCAGGAAGAGGGCAAAGAACCCGCCCTGCTGCTCTGGCCGGATGGGGAGTCCCAGCAGGAGGAATTCAGACACGCTGCTCTGGTTCTCCCCCCTCATGCTGCTCTTTTCTTTCTTAGGAATTAAGAAAAAAGAAATGTTAAGGACTTAAAATATTATAATAATGTAGATTTTTGTATAAAAGTGTTGATTTTTAGGTACTCATGTTTATTTTTCATACTGTTGAAAAATGAATCACACGTCCTTACATTTTCTCTGCAATGATGCATTAAGACCTCAGAATAACCAACAAAATTTTCTTCCATGGAAGAAGGACATTTTTCTTTATTCAACCAATATTTATGGAATAACAGCCTTATCCCAGGTAAAACACTAAGCACTGAATAGAGAACAAGAAATGCAATCTCTTTGTCTGTGTGCCAGGCCCTGTGCTGAGTAATTTGTATGTATATTCTTATTTAAATCTCATGAAGACACTTTGAAGTAGGAATAGTTGTCCATTTGTAGCAAGTAAAAAAAAACCTGAATTTAAGAGAACTGATGTCACTTCCTAAGGTTATAAAACCTGTAGGGACTGAAGAAGATTAGGCCCTAGTTTGAATTATGGCAGACACTGAGAATATGATCCCTGTCCACTGGTGGAAATGCACTGGAAGCTCTCTGCCCTTGGAAGAAATGTGGCCATTATTAAAAGAGAATTTAAGAAATATTTTTAAAAGAATCAGCCAGAAACTGAAAAACACCTATATTAACTACATAGACACAGCCACAAGAAGCACATTTGTTATTTCTAGCCACCAATGGCAACATAGTAAATATATGGTTCAGTTACTAACACAGTCATATAAGCACAATTCACATATAATGCACCCAAGAATTGAACACACAGCACACAAGAAACAACACAACCACATGCAAACACAAAAAGCACAGATACTGTACAGTCACATGAAAAATGTAACACTCACCAACATATGAAAGTTATATATCACATATCTAGACTCATACTCTTTACCTAGACACACATAAGGAAGCATATGAGCACTAACAAAATGTGACATGCATCATACACAAATCATACAAGAAACACACCAATTGCACACACATGCCTTTTCACATTTAGACAACAACCCACAACACGTGTGGTTACACACATACAACCTCATTTTGGGTGAGGGATTCCAGCCCCACAGGCCTCTACACAGCACAGGTGAAGCAGGCAGTGTGTGAGTCACTTGGGCCGCACTCACTTGCAGACACAGTCACATAGTCCTACCTACAAATAAATGAATGTCACACACACAACCAACAAACACAAAACACATGCAAATAAATAAATATAAAAAAACAAAAAGATCTTTCACACTCATGTAATTGAGTAGAGATTCCAAGCCTTTTCTTTTATACTGATAATAGGAAAACTCAGAAAACCTGTGCTGCCCTTAGGGAACACATTGGTCTTCCTCTAGATTCCACACTCTCATTTACTTAGCTATGATGTCAGTCCAGTGGTGAAAAGATGTGCTTTATTGAAGGAGAAGGGGACAAATAGTTGGAATGAATGACACTGATTAAGAGAATCCAACCATGCACAGAAGTGGTACATTTCCTTAATCAGGGTTTATTTGCAGTTGTATGTTTTTAGTCAAAGGGGGAAAAATCAGGCTGTGGGTCAATTACATGTCCACACATCATCACACATACATATGTGCACACTCAGCACACTCAGACACTGATCTCACAAAGAAAATATGCATATGCCTATATTACAGTTGCAAAACAAAAACACAGAGACCCACCAGAAATGTATAGAAAGAATGATAATCACAAATAATCTTGCTCACTGAAAACTTCCAAGTTGTTTCTAACCTATGCTTGTACTTTGTGAGCTCAGGAACCTTTTGATCCACTTACCTGTGTCTTACACTTGTGTTGAAAAAAGATTAAGTGAAAGATTTTGAGCCTACGAGCTCTAGAGCTTTATATCTATGACCTTGAGTTAGAAAGTAATAAGCAGGAAGAGAATTTTTAATGAGCTAGAGAAGACTCAGAAAAAGTCCCTAAACTCCTGGCCAAGGAAATTATCCAGTAGTCTAATTGCCTCCAATTTCCCATCAGACCCTGGGGAGGACTCTGGGCAGGGGAGAATGGACTAATAGAGTCTGCAGAGAAGTTGTCCCAATTATGAGGACACCCAGGGCTTCTCCCTGTCTGCATCAAGCTCCAACTAGAAAAAGGAGTAGCTCAGGCATTCTCCAGCTTTTATGTAGCCAATGCACTGGATCAGACAAATCTAGATCTGGGTTTGGACAATGTCTGTCATTTATTGTTGGCCCTGCCTCTCTCTAAGTCAAATTCAGCATATAAATGCATTACTTTCCCCCCAGCTTGGGGCATAACTCCCAGGGATGAGCCTCCCTGGCACCAAGGAATTATTACCAGACACCAACTAGCAATGCAACTGGAAAAAGACCTTGACCAAAAGGGGGAAAAGGTAAAGACAAATGAGTTTGTATGGCTAAGAGACTTCAAAGTGAGTCGGGAGGTCATTCCAGAGTTTACATTTATGCACACCTCGGCAGGATCTCATTGACTGCCACAGTAAACATTGCCTCAAATAGCAGGGCTCCTGAGGGCTCTGGAGACATCCAGACACTATAGGCAGGACTGACAGCTCAGAAGTTTGTCGCCCTGATGGTGGGCCCTA
>PVKH010035647.1:0-11700 GCA_004027955.1 Chaetophractus vellerosus
GGAGCTGCACTGCAGCAGGGAGGGGAGGGGAAGGGGAGAGGAGGATCAATGCCACTGTGGCTGTCAATCATCAGCGTAACTTGAGAGGCTTCTGGCTGCTGCTTGGGCTGCTGTTTTACCCCATTAAGCACTGGGGGCTTTTAGACTGCCCCAGTTCCTCCCACAACCAAGTATAGGATTAAATAGAAGGGACTAGATGAGTCATGTGTAGGGAAGGCATAATTGAGTCCAACTCTGTAACTCTCAGGAGAACAAACTCCAAAATAGGGCCCACTGTCAATGCACCAAACTCCAGAGCTATCTGCCCTGATCATAGGACCTGGGTGTCTCCTGAGCCCTCACAAGCCCCATTATTTGGGATAGTATCCACTTTGGCAGTCTATGAGAGCCTGCTGAGATATGTAAAAGCGTTACCTCTGGGATGACCTTCTGACTCACTTTAAATTCTCTTAGCCATATAAACTAATTTGGCTTTACCATTTCCCCCTTTTTTTATGAGGTCTTATTCCAGTTGCATTGTTAGTTGGTGCTTGGTAGTAATCTCTCGGTGCCAGGGAGGCTCATCCCTGGGAGTCATGTCCCACACTGGGAGTAAGGTAATGCATTTATATGTTGAGTTTGGTTTAGAGAAAGACCACATTTGAGCAACAAGGAGGCTGTCAAGAGTCAACTCTTAGGCATCCAACAACACTAGGCTAAGTTTCAATTTCAAGAGCAAAGGCTCATAAGCATAGTCATCAATATCAAGGGCCCATCAGCAAATCATCCTCTTTCACCAGTCATTGTCCCTGCACTTGGGGGATTGTTGCTGCTCCATTAGATAATGTGACAGAGCTCTCCCGCATGGGAATTCAACATTCTCTCAGTTATTGTGTGAATCTCCACCCACTGTGACAATGCCCTGTGAATATTTGAACATTTTTATATACCTTATATGCCTGCCCAAGTGAACTTCTTCCCATGTATCCCCCATCACTGACACCCCATACCAATGACCCTCCCCTGCCCCAGTAGTAACCTTTCAGTTAGCTAAAGCTTCTTCAAAAATAAAGCCATTAAAATATCCAAGTAGAATTAATAGGAAAATGAAATAATAATGATAAGTTTAAATATAAGCAATAAAATACATAAAAATTTAAAATCACTAAAAATAAAATAAAATTTAAAAATTGGGATATTAAAAATAATGAAAAATATTTTAAAATTTTTTTGACATTTTACCTTTCATCATTCTAATACCTGGTGTCCTATGTGTACAGTGGCAATTTCTTACATTTATTCCCCAGTGTCTTACTATTTTTCATTTTGTTTTCAAAGAAATATTATGTCACAGTAAAGTCACATACAGAGTACAGAGGACTCTCATACACCCAACATCCTCCCCTTTTCCTCTTTCCCATAGTAATATATTTTTATATGTGGATGGTACCTATGTTATAACTGATATACAAATAGTGAAACACAGCTACTAAACATGGTCAATGGTTTACATTGTGGTTTACATTTCAGACCATACACTTTTATAAATGTTGATGGTATTTAACATGGCCTGTGTCCATCATTGTAAAATCATGTAGAACACTTCCATTGCCCACTAAATACCCCCAGTTCAATCTATTCTATTCTCCCCTCCTCCACCCCTTGGGACCCATAGTGACCCCCTGGCTTCACTCATTGTATGACAAGATTCATAGTTACATGCAACAACACTGTGGTCTTGACACACTGGTTTGTCCTCCTTTATTAGGAACCTCTCACCCTCTCAAGAGACTCCCACCTCTGTATTTGTGAACAAATCGGTCCTCCCGAGTATGGGAGTCCAACTCTTTCCCACTCATTATATGGGTCTCCACTTACTGATACAACACATTATGATAAAATGATCACTCACACACACCCTAGAAGCCTGCTCCAGGTGTGCCCTGTCCTGAATACCTCCCCCCCATCCAACACCCTAAACCAGTAACCCTTCATTGTCATATTGCCATCCCAACTTTGTACTTTCAACCACATACCCGCAAATCCCCAGTATTCACCTGGTCTCTCTCTCAATCCTTCCCCCCCCCATTCCCTGTACCTTCCAACCCACCCTCCCCTATCTACCTACCTGTCAAAGCTACACCACCCAATCCAATAATATCACTACCCTTCTGTTATATCCCTTCAATATGCAACTATACACTTTCACCTTACCATAGATTTCATCTGTATGGGTGTTGACTGAAAAACTTCTTCTCCCTTTCTATTTCCTGTAAACCTTTCTTCTAGACAATAGTTCTCTGAGTCTGTTCAATTTGCTTAATTCATGTCAGTGAGGCCATATACTGTTCATCCTTCAATGCCTGGCTTGCTTTACTCAACATAAGGTCCTCATGATTCATCCATGTTATCCTGTGTGTTAGCACTGTATTCCTTCTTACATCTGAGTAATATTCCATTGTATGTATGTACCACATTTTGTTTATCCATTCATCTGTTGATGGGCATTTGGGTTGATTCCAACTTTTGGCAATAGTGAATAATGCTGCTATGAACATTGGTGTGCATATATCTGTTTGTATTTTTGCTTTCAGTTCTTCTGAGTATATACCCAGAAGTCTAATTCTTGGATCATATGGCAGTGCTATAGTTAGTTGTTGAGGAACCACCAAACTGTTCTCCACAATGGCTGGACCACTCTACATTCCTACCAGAAGTGGATGAGGGTTCCCATTCCTCCACATCCTCTCCAACACTTATAGTCCTCTGTTTTTTTTAATAACCGCCAGTCTCATGGGTGTAAGATGGTATCTCTTTGTAGTTTTGATTTGTATTTCCCTAATAACTAGTCTTGTTGAGCATCTTTCCATGTGCTTTTTAGCCATTTGTATTTCTTCCTTGGTGAATTGTCTTTTCAGGTTGCTCAAACTTGTCCTTGATTTCAGCAGCTGATAAACCACAGTTTAGATATAGTTGTTCAGGTACAAGGCCTTCAGGGTTCCATTCTCAGCCAACCACTCAAGAATGTCAAGTTTTTTGTCTCTGAGAAAAGTTACAGATTTATGCCATTCTGTCTGGTTTTTCTTTGAGACATTATCTTATTCCTGTAAGCAAAACTGAGAAGGTCTAGTTAATATCCTTCAGGGACCTAGGTGCAAAGAGTAGACTTCTAAAATTAGATTAATAGAAAATCAGCTCAATTAGTGTCTTAGAATTTTCAGAGCTCCTTAATTGAAGAAATTTTAATAAACACATTTTCTAGCTATCACTTATATCTTTGAATTTAAGTCAAGTCTCTTGCAGACAGCATTTTAATCCATTCTGCCTATTTCAGCCCTTTGACTGGAGAGTTTAATGCACTTAAATTTAAAGTCATTACTGATAATCAAGATTTTCTTCTGCCATTTGCTATTTAGTCTTTTTAAGTCTTCCAACTTTTCTGTGTCAATTCTTCTGTTAATGCGTACTTTCCCATTTATTTGATATTTTGTATTGTGCCACATGGTCTCTTCTCATTTCTATCTGTGTGTGTATAGAAATATATATGCTCATAAAATGGTTTATTTAATTTAATTAATCAATAATATAATAAAATAATTAGTTGGATAATTATTTTGCTGTGATTTAGTTTTAATAACAATTAATATTTACTGAATCCTGCTTATTGTTCTGCATTTTTACCCAGTACATTTTTTTTTAAAAGATTTATTTATTTTATTACATATCTCCCCTTCCCCCCGTTGCGGCTACGCACCAAGACTTGGTCACTGCACAGGTGCGGCTTTCCCCGCTTGTGGGCAGCTTCTGCTTCTATTCACGGCCGGCTTTCAGTTTGCGGGTGGCTGGCTGCGCTCCATTTGCGGGCAACCTGCCCTGCCCGTGGCGGCTTTTGCCCTGTCCATGGCAGCTTTTTGCCCTGCCCATGGCGGCTCTGGCCTGCCCATGGCGGCTTGCCCTTCTCAAGGCGGTCTGCCCGCTAGGAGAGGTCCCCAGGAACTGAACCCAGGGCCTCCCATGTGGTATGCTGGTGCCCTATCCACTGGGCTATCGAGCCGGCCCCCTCAGTACATTATTTTTAATCTTTAGAGCAATCATTCAAGCTAGAGAGGATAACAGTGCCATTTTATAGATCAGATAACCAAGATTTAGTATTTGAATAACTTGACCAGTAAGACAACTAGAGAGTTCCAGAGTCAGAATAGATCAGCACTGTGCTTTCAACTGCACCATGTTGCCAAAAGGAAATCAATAATAATTAAAATCTCCATGAATTGGATTTGAGCTATTTTCAGCTTTCACTTATTTAGCAACATGAACTCAGGTTTTATTACAGTACAAAGATAATCCAGATACAGACTTTACCTGTAAGCAGCTCAGATAAATTAACAAAAGAGACAATTGAATGAAATATAATTTCAATAAGATCTTATAGGATTCAGAACAAATTCACAGAACATTGCTACAAATTTTAAAAATCATGTGATTATACATGTGGATCCACAAACACATGTGTACACACACACACCTCTCTCTGTCTTTCTCGGGGGATATCTGGTCTTATGGCTGCCACTGAAAAAACTTCAATGTCCCTTATATAAAGAGTCCCTATTTGAAATAATTCTGGTAGGTAAAATCTCAGAGCACAGAGTTAAGTAAATCAGATCTTTTCACTCAAAGAGCAAGCTGGCTTTCCTAAGGAAGACTGGGGTACAAGAGATCTTCAGGTTGAATACTATGTGAGCAGGAAGGTATAGTTCCTGTGCCATATTAACCCTTCTGTTAATGCATACTTTCTTATTGATTTGATGTTTTGTTTTGTGCCATATTGAGTCCCTTTTCATGTCTATATATCTTCTATATATGAAATATATTTTTCATATATTTTCTTATGGTTACCATGTGGTTAAAATTTAACATCTTAAGTGCATAACAATCATATTTGATTGGATACCAACTTAACTTCATCAACATACACATACATTGTTTCTAAATCCTTCATCCTCCAGGTGTTTTTTATAAATCATGTCTTTGTACATTGTCCAAAAGCAGAAATTTATTACTACCTTTTAGGCATGTGCAGTTTATCACCTATAGTAAGAACTGGAATTACAAACCAAAAAATATAATACAACTGTATTGGCATTTATAACTACCCAAAATGATTACCTTAATCAGAAGAATTCACTTCTTTATTTCACTTTGAACTATTATCTAGTGTCCTTTACTTTCAGTCTAAAGAATTCCCTTTAGTATTGCTTATAGGGCAGGCCTAGTGATGATTAATTTTATCAGCTTTTTTTTTCTGGGAATGTCTTAATCTTGCCCTCATTTTTGAGAGAAAATCTTGCTGCATATAAAATCCTTGGTTGACAATTGTTTTTTTTTTTTTTTAAAGATTTATTTATTTTATTACATACCTCCCCTTCCCCTCCGTTGTGGCGATGCGCCGAGACTTGGTCACTGAGCAGGCGTGGCTTTCCCCGCTTGTGGGCGGCTTCTGCTTCTATTCACGGCTGGCTCTTGCTTCAGTTCGCGGGTGGCTGGCTGCGCTCCATTCGCGGGCGGCCTGCCCTGCCCGTGGCAGCTTTTGCCCTGTCCGTGGCAGCTTTTTGCCCTGCCCACGGCGGCTCTGGCCCGCCCATGGCAGCTTGCCGTTCTCAAGGCAGTCTGCCCACTAGGAGAGGTCCCCGGGAACCGAACCCGGGGCCTCCCATGTGGTATGCCGGCGCCCTATCCACTGGGCTATTGAGCCGGCCCGACAATTGTTTTTTTTAAGCACTTTAAGTATACCAACCCACTGACTCTTGCATACGTGGTTTCTATTGACAAATCAGCACTAAATCTAATTGGGAAACCCTTGTACATAACACATTTTTTTCTCTTACAGCATTCAAACTGTGTCTTTGTCCTTTGCATTTTCTTCCTTGAGATGTCTGCTCCTTGATTTAGTAATCAGCTAGTGATACGAGAAAGATTTTCTTGACTGCTACTCTCTTGTCAAATTTAAGACTATTTTTAATATGAGTCACTGTAATCTGGTTTGAGTGAAAAAGTGATAGCTTTCTTATTGATAAATTTGGAGATGATGTTGATGAAATAAATTACAGATATTTTCATTTTCTTTCAGTAACATATTTAGATATGAATTTTAAAATTATGCTTAATCTTCATTTGGGAATAAAGTCCAGTGTTAACAACTTTCTCAGATGATTGTTTTTAAAAGCTACATTTTTGAAAGGAGCATTTTAACTTACTCTTAACAATATGTGCAAACTATAACAGACCTCTGTATTTATTTAAAATATATCCAGTTACACAGACTATATCCATTTATATAGATACATTTTACAATAATATGTTATATGTATTATTAAGAAAAAGCTTATTTGTCTATTGAGGGTAATTCCAACTCTTCAACTATTTGCTAAATATTCATAAATTTTGATAATTTAGTGCTGATGTGGTAAGTGTGTTTAATTTAAAACAAAATAGAAGATGTAAAGTGAGAGATGAGATGATAAAATATGTTAATAAAAATAAGTATAATAGGCAAGGTGAATTAAACATTTTGGTAATTGTTATTAATTGAAGTGTCCCACCAAAATATATGTTTAAATCCTAACCTGTGGTCCTGTGATTTGATCCCATTTGGAAATGGATCTTTGAAGATGCTATTGGTTAAGAGGAGGACAAATTGAATTAGGTTGGGCCCAACCCTAAGTTGACTATTATCCCTTTTAAAGGGAGGAGATATAACACTGCTAGGCAAAGAGAAAAGATAATCATGTAAAAGAGTCAGAGAATGAGTCATGGCACAAGCCAAAACCTACCCTGGAACGTGGGTAAGCCCCTGCTAGATCCTGACATACTTTGGAGGAAGCATGATCCTCCCACCCACATCTTGATTTCAGACTTCTATGCTCTAGAACTGTGGAATAGTATATTTCCATTGTTTTAAAAGAGCTAGTTTGTGAAACTCTGTTACAGAATTGGTAGGAAACTACAATAGTAATATAAAGCATTGGTTTCAGAAATAACTAGTGAGTACCAGAAATTGTCAAATTTATAGGACTCCTCCTATTCCATAGAAAAAGAAAAAGAAAAACATTGAAATGTAATACTTTAATGTGGAAGGATTCTGAAACTTGTAAGTGTTAATAAAGCACTTTAAAGATTAGTTTACATTTAAAAATAAATTTAAAAATTTGAGAAAATATTGAAACATCAAATCCATCTGCTGGTTTTGGAGAAGGGCATCAGAGGTTGTACCATAGACTGATTCTTCAAAATGCACATTCAAGTCAATATTTCTTTCAGCATTTACAGTTTTATAATAAAAAAGCTGCTTTCAGAAAGTACATTTCGATATCATTTTCTTAAAGTAGCTTTGCTAGAATTGTGTATCTATGAAAAGGTATTCTTATAGATAGGATGCCCATTGCATATTGACAGAAATAATTACTAACAAAATTTTATCATGATTTTATAAACAAGCTTTTATTTTTCTCAGGAATGAGAAATCAAAAAATTTTTGTAATTGTATTTCCCCATGGTCACATATGAGTTTAAAATACCTAAATTCATTAAAAATATTTAGAAAAGTTAATTTCTATGAAAGCTACTTCAGTTCTCATATTTACACAAAAATGCAGACATCTTACATCTCAAATAAGAAGTGTAAATAAAAACTGTACAGCTTTTACAAGGCTTTATCACAAAAATATAAAACATATTTCCTACGATTGAAGAAAAATATTTTTAATATTCTAGTGATGATATTATTTGTGTAGAATATATGAAAACATATACCAAATAAAACTTAATATTAGTATTTGATTAACTCTCAGTTACTGCCAGTAAGGGAAATGTTGCTTTTTGTTTTCTTAATCAAAACTTTGTTTCATTTTCTATATAAATCTGTGGGCCTTAGTAACTCATTAAACATGATTATATCATTCTGTCAAAAATTCTGGCAACTAATCCTAGAACATTTTTCAAAAGATTTTTGGTATTGAAGGTTCAATAGAACTTATATAAAACTTTTATTAGATTTTCTTGGTCCTTTGAGAAAGAATGAAATGAGCTAGCATTTCATTCATCTCCCTTAATGATTTCAAGAGCAGTGAAAATAAGTTGATAAGAAATTTTGAAGAACTTTTCAATGTTTCTTCAGTTAGGCATCTTGAATGTTGAAAAGCAGCAGGGCAACTATACAGCTAAAATACACAATATCTTGCTTATGTCATCTAATTTGAATCTAAGGATATAAATGCACATTCAGTTGAGTAATTTTGCCTTTATTCCTACTTGTCACGGGTGCATCTAAATCTAATGATAGTGACCTTGAAACTTTATATTTTTTATATTACACATAGAATGCTCATTAATAGAACCATCAGAAATAGTAATTTGGACATTGCAAGGGAAAACATGTGAGCACCATTCAGTACGAGTAAGAAATAAATGTTCAATAGAAAAACTTTTTTTAAGCTTAAAAATGGAAAATGGAGGGAGAAAGGCGGGATGTAGAACAATAATAATGAAATAATATGAAAACAGAAAAGTAGAAAGAAATTATACAGAACAAATATGCCAGCAAGGAAAATTCTGTTATAGCAAGCAAGCATCAGCTACGTGAATTAGTTGAAGTGGATATGGCATCAGGGACACTGGGCAAGGAAAAAACCAAACATTGAAATTAGTGTACCAGTTTTCCTATGTGATATATGAAATAAACAGTTGCTACTTGAATGAGGAGACAGTGCCAACATTTTAATCATGCTTGCTTCACCGATGCCTATCATGGGGTTAGGCACATAGTAGGGATTCAATACTAATTTTTTTTTTTAAGCAATGAGAAAACCCTAACAGGAATGTTGCCATTTGTATCTTTGTTGTCATTTGATCTCATTAGTGTTCTTACAATGTGGAAACATTGTTCAGATAATGGGATACAGCATAATAATTCATAATCATGTATTTGGTAACTGTTGATGTAGTCCTTTTATTAGACTATCTTGTTTAGGTAGAGTTAAGAAAACTTTAATGGTCTTCAGAGAACTAATGATCCAATGCCAGCTCTCCAACTTATGTTTTCTATAATCCACAGAGGTCACCTAAATTTCATTTTTCTTTTACCTGCACCATTCTGTATTTCTGTAAAAGGAAAAACATGTATATTCAGGATAAATGTAGTGCTTCATGTTTTCAATGATTATTAACCTTACCTTCTTAGTTGAAGCCTGTTAATAAATCCAGACTCTAGCTATAGTTTAAAAAAACTGCAAGAAAGGCAATAAGTGAGTGAGCAGCATAGTAATATGTAATAAGTTATTATTGCCTGGTCCAATAGATAGTAAGTATCCTTACCTGCACTTCATGGGCTGGTCCTTGATGCCATTTTTGTAATTACCAAAAGATCCTATGGTAGTTGCCAATGAAATTAGAAGGCCCAAAGAGCTGCAGGTAGCCACTGAAAGCACTAAATTGAGCAAACAAATCAAAATCTGATAATCCATGCACCGATGACAATATCTTTTCTGTAGAGCCAGAGCTGTGCTCATGAAACAAAACTCACCAGCACTCTCTGCCCCTTATACTTATACAACCCTGGAGAACGCTCAAGGCCCTCACATCTCTCTGAACACTTCCCTTTTCACCATCAGCGTGGGGATTAGAGATTAAGTTGGACCAAAATCAAGTGTGAATTGTCAAAATCAAGGTGTAGAATGTCTTGAGATTTGATGAAGTCTAAATGCATTTGTTTTTGTTTTAGTATCTTCTGCTTTAGGCATCGTCACAAACATTGCCTAATCCAGTTTCACCAAGATTTATACCTATGTTTTATAACTTTAGCTTTTATATTTAGGTCCTTGATCCATTTTGAGTTAGTTTTGTATATGCTGTGAGGTAGGAATCAAAGTTCATTATTTTACATGTGGACATCCAGTTTTCCAAGACCATCCGTTGAAAATATTATTCTCCCTCCACTGAATTGTCTTGGTACCCTTAATGAAAATCAATTAACCAGAAATGCAAGGGTTTGTTTTAGCTTCCTAGTCTGCTCAAGCTAATACAATAAAATGGATCAGGTTAAACATCAGGAATTTAATGCTTGTGGTTTTGAGACTAAAACAAAGTTCAAATGAAGCCATCATCAAAGTGGTTCTTTCCCCCCAAGAGTGGCATTTTGGGACTGGCTGCTAGTGATCCTTGACCTTTGGTTTGGCATGTGGCAAGGCACATGGCAGCACCTCCTGGTCTCGCCTTTCTCTTCCAGGTTCTGTTAACATTCAGCTTCTAGATGCTCCCTCTGTGGCTTTCTTTGCCAGCATGAATTTCACTCTACTTATAAAGGACTCCACTAGCAGGATTAAGACCCATCCTGATTCAGATGGGCCATACATTAACTGAAGTAACTTAATAAAAAAAAAAAATCCTACTTAAAATGGATTCACACCCATAGGAATAGATTAAATTTAAGAACATGTTTTTCTGCAGTACATAATTCCAAACCATGCTTGGGTTGATTTCTGGAATTTCAATGCTATTCCATTGGTCTGTATGTCTAGCATTACATATATGTCCTAATTACTGTAGGTTTGTAGTAAGTTTTGAGATAAAGAAGTGTGAGTGCCCCCAATTTTTTCTTCATTTTAATTATTGTTTTGGATATCTTTCATCCTTTGCATTGTCATATGAATTTTAGGATCTATCAATTTCTGCAAAAGAGATAGCTGGGATTTTGACAGAAATGTCCTTGAATTTGTAAATGAAGTTTGGGAAATATTGCCTCCTTTTGACACTTTCAAATGATATTCCATATGTTTCTAAGTCTCTGTCAATTTTTATTCATTATTTTTTCTTTCTATTTCTCAGACTGGATCATCTCACTTAAAATTTCTTCAAGTTTGCTAATTCTTCCACCTTCTCAAATCTGCTGTTGATCCCTTCTAATGAATTTTTCATTTTAGTTATTTTACTTTTCAACTCTAGAATTTCTATTTGATTCTTTTTTATAATTTACCACTATTAACATTATCTCTTTGGAGATATATCATTCTCACACTTTCTTGTCATTCTTTAGCTATGATATTCTTTAGCTATTTGAACAGATTTAAAATAGTTGATTTACAATTTTTGTCTAGCTAGTATGACAAATAGACTAAGAAATAATTTCTATTGGTTGAATTTTTCCTGTGGATGAGCCACACTTTCTTGTTTCACTACATACCTCATAATTTTTTAAAATGGAAAATTGGACTGCATATTTTAAATAATAAAATGTGGTAAAACCCAGGAATTCAAAATTTCTCCCTTCCCAGGATTTCTTGCTGTTGCTTTTTGTCATCGCTTCTTAATTTAATGATTTTTCTGAACTAATTGTGCAGTCTGTGTTTTTTGTTATTTGTGTTCATGAAGTCACTCCTCAGTTAGCTTAATAGTCAGCTAATGATCGGACAGGGATTTACTTAAACGTATGGGACAAATTGGACAAAGTAGTCTCCAAATGTTTTTGGAGGGGCCCTTAGTGATTGTTGAGACATATCTACACCAAAGCAGTTGACAATTCTGCTTTAGCTTTCACTTCCTGCTTGCAAAGAGCCTCAATGTCAAGCCAGAGTGAAAGCTTAGAGACTTAACCTGTCTTTCCTGGGCACACATGCATCTCTACTTATGCCTAGACTTCTAAATTCCTCAGGATATGTTGGAGCTATTCAA